>PVLD010012650.1:0-16106 GCA_004027595.1 Dinomys branickii | reverse complement strand
TATTTGATGCTCCTATTAATTACACATTGCAGAATATAATTAGAACCTCCTGTCAAGTGTGTCCTCCAGAGAGGCTGGGAAAGCAGAGGACATGTGGTGTCAGTGTGAGCAGCACGTGTGTGTGGAATGTGCCGTTTCATGTGTGCAGATGGCCTTAGGTGTGATAATGGGACTGAAGATTACTTTACTAAGTGCTTTTGTATTTTCACTGCAGCTCATATGGGAATTTATTTCTGATCTTTTTAATACTTTGTACACCAAAAACTAGTCAATGTTGAAAATTTTGATGCTGTTTAATAAACAATAAATATTAAAAATGCAATGCTTTATTTCTGTGATTTTTTTCCTTTTAAATATTCATTATTTAATACAACAAAACTCATAAAATTAATATTTCATTAATAGAAATGTTCTAAAGAATAAACCTGACTCTGACAGATCTATGCTTATTCACTTTGATGACAAAATTAGTCCAGTGTCCCAAGGACTCTGAGGTGGGAGCAGGAAGGGTGGCTGCCCCCATGTCATTTCCACTGGCGTTGCAGTGACAGGAGATGGCCCCAGAAGCAGAGGTCAATCTTCTGCTATCCAACAGCAGAGGTTGCCCTGCCCAGAAAGGCAGCCTGAACTTCTCTGCATGTACCCAAAGTGCCCAGACCCCTGTGCTCAGGAGCTGCAGCTGTAGCTAACTGAGGAAGATTTCTTATCTGCTCAAAGGGCCAGTTTCCTGCTTCCTGAGACTGAACTATGACTTTCCTCAGAGGGACCTTGGCCTTGAGCCTGGGGCTTCAGTCACCACACCCTGCTGATTAACTGCTGCTCTCCCTGTGCACCTGCTCCTGTCCTGTCCTGTGGGACACTGGCACTGAGCAGATGTAGGACAGGAGCAAACTGGGTGTTTCTCCCCTCTGGGAATTGCTCCCCAAAGTATATGAAAGAGACCATTATATCATACTTTGAGAAAAGGGCTGAGCCACCCACTGCCCCTCTGGTGCCCATGGTGCACCCCTGCAATCCCAGAGCTCTGGAAGAAGCTGAGGCAGGAGAATCCAAAGTTCAAGCCCAACTGACAGTTGAGCAACTGAGCATGATTCTGTGTCAAAATAAAAAATAAAAAGGACTGGGATGTAGCTCAGTGCAGAGTCTGGGTCCAATCCCCAGGGCTGCCAAGGGATGGAAGTGGGGTGAGCTAAGCAGATCTACAAGCCCAGTGTTTGTCAGGGAGAGAGGTTTCAGCTGCGAGGGACAAGGGCGAAGGGACATCGGGCAGCTGCTAGAGGTGAACACAGGGAACAGGTTTGCAGGATGATGTCCCGAGGCTGGCCTGGGCAATGTGGGAACCATGCAGGATGGACTCGGATGTGGGCTCCTGTCCCGCTCTGCATGGAGGGAGACAGCCAGGGTGGAGGGAGAGCTCGGCATGGACAAGGTAGAGCTGACCCCTCCCTGGTCACTGTGAGCCAGCACCTGGCCTCAGGCGCGTAGGGCCCATGGGGACACTGAGTGGCAGGTGGATGGTAACAGTGCCACAGGCGGGCTTTGGGCAGAGAGGCAGCCTACAATGTGTTTGTCCTCAGAGCCACTTCGGGGAGCTGGGATAGGACCCCAGCCTTCATGAACACCCTAGTCTGTGCTCTCCCCGATCCCAGGGGAGACGGGGAAGAGGTGGTGACCCCGGCTGGGTGGTCAGGAGGCCTGGGGTGTGGGACACCCACAAATGTCCCAGGAGTGCTGGGGAGCCAGGACCTGCAACTCCCAATCTGCTGCTGCCCCAGAGTGGGAGCCTGGCCAGCTGCCACCCACTGCCCTTCTGGCCGGGCATCTTTCCAGGACGCCCTCCAGTGGATACTCTGCAGGCCCATGGTGGCCCAGGCCAGGTGGCAGGGCCGAAATCTCTCCCATCCAGCATCTATTTTTAAACCCCAGAAGAGCTCTTTTTCTCGTCTCCAGGAGCAAATGTTCACTCTTTTGTGAGCAACCTCTGAGGCCCTGCGACCCCTTGTCCCCCAGGGGCCCCTTGACTGTTGCTATTTAAAAGCATCTTGATCCAGGCCAGAGACAGAGGTAATTGGGGGCCAGGAGATGAAAGGCCCAGCCCCCCCACTGTGTGCTCGCCCTGGAGGTCAACAAAACCCTCCTTGTGGTCCTGCCAATTAGAGTCACTGAGGGGGGCCCCTGGGCCAGACAGGAGACGTGACTGCCCCCCTTCTTGGGTGAGCTGGGGTCACTGCTGCGGGCACACAGAGCCCTAGGCCGAGGGTCAGCCTGGGAAAGTGCCCTGGGCTGAGGTCCAGGAGCCCCTGGGAACAGAGCTCACCACATTTTGCTTGGGGACAAGTTTACCACTGCCTGTGGGGGTTGAAGGAAATGCACTGTGGAGCTTGCCCCTCTAGGCAGCTGCCACGCTGGTGGCCGTGAGGCCCCTGAGACCAACCATGCCTCTCAATGACAGCACAGTGAGCCCGTGAAGGTCCTTTCTGGGGCCCCGAGACACATCCGCGGCCACCCAGCAGCTGGCCTGGGAATAGCAGGTGGCCCCAAATGTGCCTGCTGGTCTCCCACCAGCTACATCCTGCAGCCAGGGCCTCTGGTCCCGCCTGTCCTGGGTCACAAAGAGTCTCCGGACATAATTTGGGGGTGTCAGCTCCCGCACTCCAGTCCCAGCTTGACATGCTGCCCCCTGGCGTCCCTGTACTTCCTGCTCTGATCCTCAGCTGGAGAGAAAACAGGCCTGCTGGGCAGCAGCAGGGCACAGGTGGGGCCTACCCGCTGAGCTCCCGGCGTGGCCCCCTGTCTCTGCGTCTCCATCTCTCCCACTCTCCGTCTCTGCCTGTCCAGCTGTCTTTGTCTCATCTCTGTTTCCGCATCTGTGTCTCTGCCTGCCTCTGGATCAAGAGCCTAAGGAGGGCAGAAGAGGGACTGTGGGATTCCCAGGGGCACAGGCCCGCCTGTCTTCCTGGCCCCGGGATGCCTTTGCTTTTATTTTCTCTCACTCTCTCTCTTTACTTTTTGCTTCACAGTCTCTTGCGTTTTATTAAAAATGTTATTTTTTGCCCGTGTCTGTCTGCAGAGCACAGTGACGGTGCCCCTTGCGGGGAGTTTGTCCACGCATAACATGGCTTCATAGTCTTACCTTCCTTTTTCCTCCCTCCCTCTGTCTCTTGGTTCTTTTCCCTTCTGGAAAATCCCACCCTTAGCTTCTGGAAACCACCATTTTACTTTGTTTTTTTTTTGAGACAGTGTCTCACTTTGTGGCACAGTACAGGCATGTGCTATTACACCTGGCCTACTTTCTACTTCTGATTTTGTTTTTTTAGATTCCACATATAAACGAGTGATTTCTGCATAGAACCTAACATAGAACCCCTAAACATTCTTCAGAATTACCCATGTTGAGATCAATAACAGAATTTTCTTCTGTGTTAAGGCTGCATACTATTCTACGGTCTATATGTATCAGGTTTTCTCTACCCATTTGTCTGTTGATAGGTGATTCCGTATCATGGCTGTTGTGACTTGTGTGTAGATGTCCCCCCAAAGCCTCCTGTCGTAGCTGGGGATCTTTGAAGGTGGCTAGATTAGGGTATGTGATGCTAGGATTCAGGATGCAATGCTGGTATTAGGTATTAGGGTGCTAGGACTAAGGGTGCCCCAGTCTGGGTGAGGGTGACATCACACAAAAGGCAGGTGACCTGGTTGAAGTAGAGAGGGGCAGAAAAAATCTGCTTTGCTACCTCACTGCTTTGCTGCCTTCTGCCTGCCCTGCCACACCATGGACTATTTCTCCTCTGCGATGCCCCTCTGCCACACCATCCTGTCTTGGAGCCAGCCACCACGGACAGAAGCCTCTGCAAACTGTGAGCAAAATAAACCTCTGCTCCTTTAACTTTGGGCATCGGATATTTTGTCTCAGCAATCAGGACAGTAACTAAGATAATGGCTGTTGTAAATGATGCAGTGTTGATGGCTCTTCCACATGCTGGCTTCTTTCTCTTTGATGTAGACCTACTGTGGGGTTCGAGGAAAGGCATCTCCACAGAGTTTTCCATGATGACAGTGATACTGATTTGCATTCCCACCAATCTTAGGCAGGGCTCCCTGTCCTTAGCACCCCCCAACACTGCTTACCTTTTATTTCTCTGTTAACAGCCACCCCAAGAGGTGTGAAGTGATCTCTCTTTGCTGTTTAAACTTGCGTTTCCCGCATGCTGAATGATGTTGAACAGTTTTCATAGACCCACTGGCCATTTGTATACGTTCTTTTGTCTCTTTGTGTTCTTTGTTCACTTTTCACATTGGATTATTTGAGTTTTTTTGCTTTTGAGTTGTTTGAGTTCCTTATATATTTTGAATGTTACCTTCTTTTTCTGTTTCTTTTTTATTTTAAAGAGAATAAAAAATAATTAAAAACAGTAGAAATGATGCAGAATTTCAAAAAACAAGATGACATGAATTCAACAATGCTTGTTATATTGGCTATTGTTGTCTTCAAAGTAGTTGTTCAGGTTACCAGACATAAGCATGCAAAATTGGTCAAAAAAATTAAGCATTATCTCTTCTTTCAATAAGCCAATAGAAATTAGTAACACAATTATCTCAGATGCATTTGACTTGCAAATATTTTCTTCCAAGTGTGAAGTTACTTCTTCCCTGTTGTTTCCTTTACTGTACAGAAGTGTTCTGGTTTCTTTAAACACAATTCTAGCTGTCTATGTTTGTTTCTGTTGCCTGTGATTCTGGAATAACAGCCAATAATGATAAGAACATTATGATGACGATGGTGACAGTGACAGGGGTGCTTAATAATCGCTCGGACTGATGCTGGGAGATTTCTTATATTTTTCCAGTGGTTTTACAGTTTCAGGTCTGATGTTGATGTTTTCAATGCATTTGAATTGGTTTTTATATGTGGTGTGAGATGACATTTTCATTTTTCTGCATGTGAATAACCAGTTTTCCCAACACCATTTGCAGAAGAGACCAATCGGGTGTTCTTGGCATCTTTGTCAAAAATCACTTTGTCAGAGATGCACAGGCTTATTTCCGAACTCTCTGTCCTGTTCTATTGGTCAATGTGTCTGTTTTTATGCCAGTATCATAATGTTTTGATTAGTACAGCTGTACAGTAGATTTTGAAACCAGATAGTACGATGCCTCCAGCTTTGTTGTTTTTGTTCAAAACTGTTTTGGTTATTTGTGATCTTTTGCTGTTTAATACAAATTTCAGCATTTTTTTTATTTCTATGAAAAACAAGACATTAGAATTTTGGCAGAAAGTGCATTGCATCTGTAAATCACTTTGGGTAATGTGGGCATTTTTACAATATTAATTCGTCCAATCACAGGAAGATATCACAGGATACCTTTCCATTTATTTGTGGGTCTTATTCAGCTTTTTCAATAAATTTCAATGTACAAATCTTTAATGCCCTTGTTTAAGCTTACTCTTTTCCTATTAGTTTGTGTTTCTGGTACATAATGTTTACATGCTTTGTATGAAGCTGGTCCATGTACAGAACACATTTTAATTCCTGTTTGCAATCTCCCTCCATCTCTTGATTCCCCATCCTTTGAAAAACATCTCTCTCCTTACTTCCTATTTGTCTCTTATTTTGCTCTTTATTTGTAATTTGAGTTTCTCATATAAGAGAAACCATGTGACATTTAAGCTTGTGTGTCTGAGTTATTTTACTTAATGGTTTCAGGGTGCCTCCATTTCCTACAAATGATTCAAATTTATCTTTGTTTATGGCAGAGCGGTACTCCAGTTGTTATGGTCTCTGTCTAGATGTCCCCCCAAAGCCTCATGCAGCCTTAGGGGGATGGGATTTTCAGAGATGGCTGAATCTAGAGTTTATGATTGATTCATGGTAAATGCTGGGATAAAGAATGTGAGTGATATACCCGCCCTGGGGTGTGTAGCCTGCATACAATACAAGGGATAGAAAGAGGTTTGTCCCTGGCCTCTCCTTTCTTGCTTTTGCTGCCTTCTTCTGCCATGAATAGTTGCCCTTCTGCCATGTGTCACCCTGCCTTGGAGCCAGCAGATTATGGACTGAAAGTTTTAGAAACTGTGAGCTAAATGAACTTTTTTCCATTTAACTTTGGGTGTTGGGTATTTTGTCTCAGCAAAAAGAGAAAAGTAACTAATACACCATTGATGTCACATAAAATATCACATTTTCTTTATTCAGTGATTACTTGAAGAGCATATAGGTTGCCAAGATTTAGGCATTATGAATTGTTCTGTTATAAACATGGGTACACACGCAGCATTATAATATGATGCCTTTCACTCTTTCAGGAAGATACCTAGAAAGAAAACAGCTGGGTCAAATGGAATTTCTAGTTTTAGTTTTTTGAGGAATCTTCATACTGATTTCCATAGTGGTTGCACCAGTGTACACTCCCACCAGCGATGAAGCAGGGGTTCTCCTGCTCCTCCCACAGCCTCTCCATCATTTTCTGCTTTTCTTGGTAATGCCCCTTCTTTTTGAGGTAAGATGGAATCCCAGTGTTGTTTTAATTTGCATTTCTCTAATGGTCAGAGATGTTGAATATTTTTCATGTATTTGTTGGTCATTCATACTTCTTTGGTGACTTGTCTATTCATTTCACCTGCCCATTTTTTACTGGTTCTTTTATTTGGGAAAGTCTAATTTTTTTTGAGTTCTTTATGTGTTCTAGATATGAGTTCTTTGTCTGAGGAATAGCTGGCCATATTCTTCCCATTCTGTAGGTTGTCTCTTCACCCTGTTGGTTGTTTCTTCGGCTATGCTGAGACTCTTTGATTTGATATAATCTCCATTAGTTGATTGTTGGTGTTATTTTCAATGTAACTGGGTTCTGTTGAGAAAGACCTGGCCTATGCCTGTGACTTCAAGAGTGTTGTCTATTTGTTACTTTAGCTGTTGTAAGTGGAACTGTTTTCTTCACCTCTTTTCCAAACAGTGTGTTGTTAGCTGTCTGCCACTTTGTCACTGGTACAAACTACCTGACACCCTCAACTGAAAGGCAGAGAGGTTTACTTTGGATTTTAGAGGATTCAGTCCACAGTCAGTCGGCTCCAAGGCAGGAAGGGCATGGAGGAGGGTCTGGCAGGGGAAACCCTTCATACCACTGTGACAATGCAGCTGAGAAAAAAGGGGGATGCAGTAGGGTGACGGCGCCTTCTGGGGCCTGAGCCAGTGACCCGCCTCCTAACTACGCCCCGCCCCCTCTGATCAGGCCCCACCCCCACATAGCACGTTTGGCCTGAACTGCACGAGTGGACTGGTTTGCTGATGAGCACAGCAAACTCTGTGACACATTCACCTTCTGAAAAGCCTCACCTTTGAGTTCCTGGGGCTTCGGGGGAGACACTAGATCTGAGCTATAACATTAGTGGATGGAAACAGAGCCCATGTTTGCACGTTGCCTTTATATCCTGTACCTTTACCGAATTTGTTAATTAGTTCTATTAGATTTTGGTGGAGTCTTTAGGGTTTTCCGTAATAAAATCATGTTGTCATTAGCAGAATTTCACACCTCCCTTTCCTATTTTTTCTCTTCATTTTTCTTGTGTAGTTGTCGTGGACATGACTCTTGCGACTGCCCTGAAGGAAAGCATGCATCACTCAGCAATTGAAGGGGCTGTCTGGGGGCTGGCGCTGCCCCGAACCCTCCAGGAAGGCAGTCCTTGGGTCTCCACAGCCCAGCCGCGTGCCCTGGGACCTGTGGAACACACCCCTCAGGGAAGACCTGGCGCTCCCCTGGCGCGGAGCTCTTGTGTCCAATTCCAGCTCCTCTCACCCCATTGCTCTGATGAGTAAGCCGCCATGTTGACCCCCCGGCCCCAGCCACACAGAATATGATCTTGTTTGGAGGTGTGCTTTCTGCGGCGGTAAATTAAGATGCAGGGACTAGGGTGGACGCTGGTCTAGTAAGACTGACATCCTTGTAAAGATGGGAAGTTTGGACACCGAGACAGACACGTGGAGAGTGACAAAGATTGTGGGTCACCGCCAGATGCTCAGAGGGAGGCCTGGGGCGGGTCCTCTTCACAGTGTGCAGACAGAACAGATCTGTGAGTCTGAGACTGAACAGAGCTGTTGGTGGCTGCTTTTACAGTCTGGGCAAACCAAGAGAGGCCTGAGAACTGGCTGCCCCATGGGAAGCCTTTGCCATGGGGTGCACCCCAGGCAGGCTGCCCTCTTCCTCCTTGGGGGAGCTGTCCTGTATCCCCCATCAAGTGATGGGGGCTGCAGATTCAAGGGCCTGTGGCACTGACTCAGACTCCCTACACCTCTAAGAGGAGTTTCCCCCAGCCTGGGGGTGACACGTGTCCTGAGGACATCTGGGATCCTCAGTGTTAGGATTCATAGTCCCTTGAAGAACAGCCAGTCACAAATTAACTGTAAACAAGTCAAAAAGACAGGGATTCAATCCCACCCCACCGAGTGTGAATGAATTTGCAGATATTAGGCGGTCTGGATACATTTTTAAGGTAACTTGGACACTGGCTTATGCTGGGTGCAGAGGATCTGGGGACAGGCAGATGGCAACCATGGCAGAGTGTCAGCTGGGAAGTCTGACTCCCAGGAGGCTGGCAGTGTGAACAAAGGAAGCCACCTACCTTCCCTGTATGAGCCTCCCAGCAGCCCATGTCACTGGCAGAACACCCATGATGCACCTCGATCCGACCACCTCTCAGAAAGGGCACAGCTGGGACCTGCTGCTGCTTCTTGGACTTGAACTTCAGCCCGAAGCCTTTTCAGCACAGTATCAGTTCCAGGGGTCCTGGGGAGCCCTGTGGAGACCCAACAGCTCCACAGAGTTTGAGCAGAGGCCTGGGGAGGCGCAGATGCTTGCCGGGGCTGGGGCCAGTGCAGTGGCTTCTGTCCCGGCATGAGGAACACCAGGTCTCCACGGAGGGATGTGTTCCGCAGGTCCCAGGCGTGCAGCTGGGCTGTGGGCAGCAAGCGGCACATGTGTCTCAGCTTGTGGTCTGGATGCACCGGAATGTGGGCAGTGAGGATCTTGGGCTGCAGCCAGGTGGTGTGAACGGCCTCAGGTAGGACCACCGGCTCCCCAGCCCTGGAGTCCCTATTGTGCCCCCAGCTACGGTGTCCTGGGCATCTGGTCTGACACCCCCTGGTGGCTCTGGCCTACTTGTCTAGGAACTCTCCCTGGAGTCCTAACTGCCTTGTGGGTGGCTGTGGGTCATCCAGGGCCATTTCCTCCAGGCAGGGGACGGTGAAGGAGCAGGAGGCAGGGACAAACAGGGCTGTGAAGTTAGTCTTTCCCAGGTGTGCTGAGATGGGTGGGACCCACAGGACCGAGGGTGACACCCCCCCCCGACATCCGGGTTACTTCTAGGAGGGCTGAGACCACAGGCTCCTCAGAGCCCACTCTGTGGGAAATTTGGGCACTGTGTGGCCCTCTCTCCTACTCTAACCCCCCTTGTGTCCAATTTCAACCTCCCCGCTTGTTCACACTGCACATGCTTGGCCCTGTGGTCCCTGCTGACCAGCTGCCCTTCTGTCTATGCAGGTACACTCTTGGAGCCTGCCTGTCCCAGGACCCTGTCCTGCCTCTGTATCATGCTTCAGGCCTGCCCCGGGGTGACATCCTCACCCTTCTGACCATGTTGCAGACTGAGACCAGTCCAGACCCACTGCCTCTCACCACCATCCCCAGGAGAACCTGGAGCGGCTGGTAGTTATGACTCCACCCCTCATTTCCCTTCATCACTCTGTGGACAGCTTGTGGCCTGCCTGGGCCCTTATCTATCCAAGGAGGGGCACGGGCTGTGTGGAAGCCCTTTGGGGCAGGGCATCGGCACAGCTGAGGAGCCAACACTTACTATGGGGTGGGGGTGGGGAGACAGGAGTACATGGGAACTTTCATCAGAACCAGTGGATATGTAACTGATGTGGTTTACACCCAGCTGCCCTCAAGGCCTCATGCTCTCAGAGGTGGGGCTTTTGAAGGGTGGTTGAATTATGGGGGGGGCAGAGCTAAATGTGCCATTAGGAGAGGGACTTGCTTAGGATCCCATCACCGGGTGAGCTACAAACCATCCAGGAAGTCTCCGCCACAGGTGCAGATGTCTACACAGGCTACTAGAAGCACTGGACACGAAGAGACACATACCCAAGTGACTTCCTAGTAGCTGACCCTAAAGAAGTTCTGTCTATAGAAATGCTGTCTACTGCATGACAACACATTCAAAATGAGTATTTTAAGAAGTGGAAGAAAATAGAGAGGAACAGTTCAATGAAGTCAGGAAAATAATATGCTCATAGATGTAAGAAATTCAATAGAGAAATTGAAACAAATTTAGAGGACAGAAGTCCTTCAGTCAAAGACTACAATGACCAACAAGTACATTACAATAAAAAGTACCATCAGCAGAACTGATCAGGCAAAATGAAGAATCTGGGGACTCGAAGATGAATTACCGGAAAACACACAGTTGAAGAGGAAGAAAGGAAAAGGAATTTGTAAAAAGTGAGCAGGAACTGTTGACTCTGTATGAACTGGTGACTCTGAACTGTTCCTCTGTATTTTCCTGTAGTTTTTTCCACTTCTTAAAATACTCAGCAGGATTTACACACAACAGCATAAAGAAACCTAGTATTTGAAATACCCACGTTAAAGGAGGAGGATAAAGGGACAGAAAAGCAAGCAGCTCCCAGGGAGTTCCAGTGAGGCTAGCAGAGGCTCTCACAGGAAAAATCACGTAGGCCAGGAGAGGAATAGCATGCACAATGCCCCAGGAAGACAGTGATGTAGACCTGCAATCTCGTCACTCTGGGAGACTGAGGCAAGAAAATAGACACTTCTAACCCAGACTGCGTAATTTAGCAAGATCCTATCTCAAAGAAAAAAATAAGAACAAACAATACCAAACTCAATAAAAAAACCAAATCTTCTCAAAACAAAAATTGGAAGGGTTTATCACTATTAGACACACCTTACAAGAAGCACTTACAGAAGTTCCTGAAGCTGCAAGAGGACACTACTTAGTCATGTGAAACATATGAATGTATAAAACTGATGGGTGCAAGAGAGCACAGTCTAATACAGAACGTTCTGACACTGTAATGATGGTATTTATCACTGTACCTTTTGTATGGAGTGAAAGATAATATGATTTACATATAATTCTTAAGGAACATACACTATGAAGAGATGTAAGCCACAGCATCAAACATACAAAATGTGGTGGGGAAGATAACAACAAGGTATATACTTTTCAATTTAAAAATTAAGTTGTTACTTGTCTAAAGTTGCCTGTTATAACTAGAAATGTTTTGTGTAAGACTCAGGGTGATCACACGGACACAAAAGACACAGAGAAGACATAAAGTAGGGAATCAAACATACCGTTAGAGTGAATCCTCTAACAACTGAGGAAGACAGCAAGAGAGGAAGAAAGGAATGAAGGATGCACAGAACAATCAGAAAACAGTTACCCAAAGACAGTAGGAAGTCCTTACCTATGGACAATTACCTTGAATGTAAATGGATTACATTTTCCAATCAAAAGGCACAGAGTAGCCGAATGGATTTTAAAAAGAAAACAAGATCCAACTGTCTGCTTCCCATGAGAAATGCACTCCACGTTTAAAGACACACAGAGCTTGAAATCGAATGGACAGCGAAATACGTTCCCTGTGAGTGGGCACCAGAAGAGAGCAGGAGTGAATAAGCTTAGGTAAAATGGAGTTTAAGTAAAATATTGGGAGGGAGGGAGGGAGGAACAGAGGGCGAGAGAGAAATAATAATAATACTAATCCAAGATGGACACAAGTGGCTGCCAGCACTTAGGAAGGTGGCTGAGGCAGGAAGATTAGAAATACGAGTCCTGCCTGGGCAATTTATTGAGACCTCAGTCAAAAATCGGAAAAAGATGAAGTAAAAAGTTCTGGGGATGTAGCTTAGTGGTAGAGTTCCCCTCATTTCAATCCCAGTACTGAAAAAAAATGGGAGAGAAAAACAGAAAAAGGAAAGAATTATCAAACTATAAAGGGGCCAATTCATTAACAAGATCTATATTTATACATATATATTTGCATTCAGGATCAGAGCACCTAAGTGTGTAAAACTTGTGTTAATAGATCTGGAGAGAGAGGCAGACTGCACCAGTGATGGTGCACATGCTATTAACTGTAGTGTCAGCTCGAGTAAGAAACACCTGGCTGACTGGCTCAGGAGAATTCCGGGCATGTCTGGGTGACTGACTTAGCAAAGACAGAAGCTCCACCCTGGGTGTGAGTGGTGCCAGCCAATAGGCTTGCCACCTGGATGGGATAAAAAGGGAAAGAACAAGGAAGTCTCACTTCTGTTTCTTTGGAGGAGTGCCAGTCTTCACCATCGCCTTTGAACTTCCATCTCCAGGCTTCCAGTGCAGACCCTTCTGCTTTCCTGATGTAATCTCACCCAGGACTCCGCAGCAAACTCCAGGCCTCTGACCTTCACCGGGAGCCTTTGGCTGTCCAGTGCACCAATGGTCACTTTGCATTCCTCCATGCCTGGCTCTGCAGGTGGTAACTACAGCCTACTGTGCACATCCTCCAAGTATCACCAGTACCTCTATCTAGTCACCTATTTCTATTATCAATTATACCACATTTTCCTGAAAATGGACCCTACCCAGAAAATGAGCCCTGGCATGATTTTACAGGGTGCTCCTAACGTAAGCCCTACTCTACTCCAAAAATAAGTATCAACCAGATGGACGCATTTTTTATGTCCAGTGCAACACGACAGATGCATTGTGCTATAAAATAATAATATGACTATATAATTACATATAAGTAAATATTACTGACATTAATACTTTAAAAATGATACTATAAACCATAATTAAGTATTTGGTGCCTTTGGCTGAGATGTAGATGACGAATTGGAAACCTTTTGCAGAATGACCAGTTGGAGTGCAGACACAGTGCATGAATGGCATGCGCACTTGATAATAAACAGGCGCACTTGTGCCCAATATGAATCTTCATAATTCAGTACATCATGTATTGTCACAGATATACTTAGTACACTCTTGAGAAGTAAAGAAACACTTTCTAAATTTTGGTGTCTTCAATTATTCATCGCTTTTGACCGTCATTCTTAGCTGTCATCATTTTTGTTGCTACCGCTGTCCCGGAAGCCTTCCATGAACACTTGACTTAATGGAAACTGTGTGAAGCCCGGCCTGCAGGAGGTCGCGAGGTGGGTGGAGAAGCCGTGGGATGCAATCACTCACAGCTGCGCTTACCAGTGCGCTCCGAGCAGGCTACGTGGAGAACCAGGGCCCGTTTAAGGAGAGCTCTGTGGCTGGACATGAGAGAATGGGCCCACCGTTGCTACAGGAAAAGGAGTTGCAAGAAATTCAGGCTGGGATTCAGGGTCTGGAGAGTTACCATCATGTTTCAGAAGAAAACGACATGACTATTTGAATAAATGTAGATTTCTGTACATGAAACAATGAATAAATGTAGATAGTTGCACATGAAAAAGAATAATACATTCTCTGAAAATAAGGCCTATTGTGTCTCCTGGGGCAAAAATTAATATGACCTGGTCTCCTTTTCAGGGAAATGTGACACGGATGATAAGCAGATAGATGACAGATGGATAGTGAGAGAGAGACAGACGGGTGTCTGTTCCTCTAACAAGCCCTCACGAATCCACTGAAGAGCTTCACTACTCCATTGTCAGCAATGGCCAGGTAATCCAGAAAGAAAATCAATAAATACCACATTTGAACAGTGCTTTAGACCAAACAGATGTAACAGACACACACAGAACATTCCATCCAAAAACACATCTGGAACATTTTCCAGGATAGATCATATGTTAGGCCACAAAATAAGTCTTAACAAATTTAAGAAGCTTAAAATTATATTAAGTGATCTTTCTGACCGCAAGAGTTTGAAACTAGAAATCAAAAATGGGAAGAATTTTGGAAAATTAACAAATATGTGGAAATCAAATAACATCCTGGGTCTAATAAGAAATTAAAAGGGAAAATTTAAAGTGTATTGAAACAAATGAAAATGGAAACACAACCTATCAAAACTATGGGATACAGCAAAAGCAGTTCCAAGAAATGAGTCTGTAGCAATAGAAAGTTCTTGAATAAATAACCCGATATTACAGTTCAAGGAACTATGGAAGGAAAAGCAAAGCAAGCTGAAAGCTAGTAGTAGAAAGGAAATAATACGGGTTAGAGCAGAAGTAAATGAAACAGGGACTAGGAAACCAACAGAGAAGATCAACAGACCTAAGCTTTTCTAAAGAAAAGATAAATCAATAAAACTTCAGCTAGACTAACCAAAAGACTCAAATAAAATCCAAAATAAAAGAGGAGATATTGCATCTTCACACCACAGAATTAAAGGATTAGAAAAGATTACTGCATACAATTGTACGCCAACAAATTGGACAGCTTCAGAGAAATGGCTCACTTACCAAGAATGACTCAGGAAAAAGTAGAAAATATTCAATAACCAGAAAGAAGTTGAATCACTAATTTTAAAATTCCCATCAAAGAAAAACTACAAAAAAACAAAGGGTGAAGTGTCCATGACATTCTTCTGGGCAATGATTTTTTAAAATATAACTCCAAAACACAGGAAAAAATAGACAACTAGGGTTACTTCACGCAGAAAATCTTTTATACAGTGCAAGAAACAATTAACAGACTGAAAACACATCCTAAAACTTGGAAGAAAATGTTTGCGAATCATACATCTGGTAGAAGCTTAATATCCAAAATATATGAGCGACCCAAATAACTCAATAGCAAGAACACAAATAATCCAACTGTTAAAATTGGCAAACAACCTGAATAGGCATCCTCAAAAGAGCACACACACATGGCCAGGAGGTCTATGAAAAATGATCAACATTAAGCTTTGGGAAAATGCAAATTAAAAACAATACCACCTAACATCACTCACCCCGCCCCCTGCAATAAGGCCCTGAGCAAGAACCTGCACCTCTGGGTGCTGGTATCCCTGCACAAAGCGAATATAGACGTGAGCACACTCTGCTTTTCTGAGGTCGGGCCAGTGCTGCCCATCCCAAAGGTCCAGGAAGGCCCAGGCAGAATGAGGCGGTCTGTCCTGCAATCTGGGCCTGCTGATCCAGTGGATTCAGCTTCCACCCCAAAGGCAACAGCCTGCTGGCCACAGGAGCTGGGTGCTCGCCAGGCGCAGGCCGGCTTGGGCTGTAAACACTTCCTACTGCTGGGAGGGGAAAGAGGTTGTGGTCCCCTGGGTCCCCCGGACTCTGTTCCCTTCCACTGTTCCAAGTGGCCATTGAGGAATCTGGCCCGGAGAGTGGGAACTCCCAGGCTGGCAGGACACACCGTCCGAGGCCCTGGGCTGTCCGGCCCCGCACACGGGCCTTGCTCTGCTGTTGGGCAATGCCATAATGGTTATTTCCAGTATTTTGCAAGAAGCAATGTTTATGTGGTGTTTTGCCACTGGCAGTTTGCTGGTGGTTTTTGATGGGTGCCAAGTCAGCCTCCCAGGCCTGCAGTTCTGGAAGAACACACGGAGCATCCAGGGCTGAGCTACCCCCTTTGGGGCTGGGCCTGCAGGCAGGGGCATCAGTTGGAGGGCAAAGCTGTGGGTAGTGGAGCATTGCGGCTTCCACCCTGCCCAGCCAGGCCCTCTACTCAGTCCCCCAGGCCTGGGCCAGGCTGTGTGGCCACTGCTCCCATCTCTGTGGTGCTAGAGGGCCTGACCCCAAGGCACTGGGCTAGGCTTGCAGAGGCAAACCTAAAAGGCAGACCCTGTCCCTCCTCCCTGCTACATAGAAAGGCCAAGGGACTCCAGGCTGGTCACCACCCCCAGCTGTCCTACGCCTGTATCCTCTCCTCGCCAGCACCTCCAGGCTGTACGTAAGGGCCAGTCCAGGAGCTGGCAAGGTGCCTCAGATCCTCCCTTAAGGCCCTGGCCCATGCTGGGCTGATCCTCCTCTTGCGTTGGTATCTCATAGTGTTTCCAGCGATCCCCTGGGCCAAGTCACCTCCATCTCTGTGGAGTCAGGGCCAAAGCCTCACTTGGACTCATTGCTGCCCCTTCTCATCCTCATCCACCCCCCCCCCCCCCCCC
>PVLD010012649.1:0-59251 GCA_004027595.1 Dinomys branickii | reverse complement strand
CTGTTGTTGAGAGGATTAATTGTCTGACTAATTTTGCATGTCTGTATATGGGTTCATATATTTACACTTCGAAGATATCAATGGATAAAGCAATAACCACTGTTGAGACCAGGTCACCTTGTCTATAGATTAGTTGTGATTGTACTATTTTTTATGCTAATTGGTGTCTGTTTGTTAATATGTTTTTGTACTTTTATTTTTTTAAAAAAGAAAAAAAGAAAAAAAGAAAAAAAAAAGAAATTGCCTCCATGGTGCACAGGTGTGGCTCACCCTGCATGGCTGTGGGACCTTGCAGCCCAGAGCTCTCCCAAAGGTGGAATTCTCTCAGCAGTCATAGGCCAGGACCTGGCCCCTCAGTCAGTGGGAAGGAGGTGGCTGTGATTGTGCTGAGCCTGGGGGAGCACGGAGACCCTGGGCACCACTCCTGGTGAGCAGTGGAATTGTTCTGACACCCCCGTTCCTCCTGGGGGGGATGCTGTGGTCCCAGCTTAATACCCCATTCGTTAGCCTGATACCACACCCACTGAAGCCTCTGGATGGGGAGAGGAGAACAGATTTCCTTTTTAGAAACATGAAAAGCAAGAGTGTGACTCCTGAACACCATGAGAGGTTAGATGGGAATTAGCTGGTCACAGCTTCCTCCTGACCTGCGTGTAGCAGAGGATGCAGGCAAGCAGACTGCTCTATAGTCAACTGTTTCACTGCTTGTGGAAGCCAAGCATCCAAAAGGTGACCCCAGGAAACTCTGGAGACTGAGTTGACCTTTCGAGTGTCCTCCATTGAAACCTCACAATTTCCCTGGCTGCAGAGACCAGCACTACATCACATGTGCTCTGGACTCTAAATATTTTGGTGAGGAGAAGACAGTCCTCCCTTTTCAAAGATTTCCCCAGACAACTCATTATCAACATTACCTGGGGAGCTTGTGAACCACAAGTCCTGAGGCCCTGCCCCAAACCCACACACAAGGATATCAGGGGTTTGGCTCAGGTGAGAAATGATCAGAGCGTACAAGGTGCTCACCCCTCCTTCCAAGCAAGAGGAAGTTCTCAAAGGGGTGGGGAGATGCCAGCTTCTCCTCCTGACTCTGATGAGTGCTTTGTCTGTCTACTAATGGGAAAGAAGGAAGAGTGGGGTCGGACACTGTGATGACAAAAACCTTTGATATATGTTTAAAAAGATGCAAATTACAAGATGATCAGATTACACAGCTGATAAGCTCACAGCGGGTGGTGGGTAGGACAGAGGGTCCACTTGACTGGCATTGGGACCCACCAGGGGGACCAGGAAAGCACTCTTCTAGGTACGTCCAGTGGATGGTGGAGGCCTGGCTTTGGGCTGTGCCTGGGTCCTGCCCCTTCCTCTCTGGGGCGGTCCTGTTGCTCTGCTTCCCGGCTGCCCTGAACTGAGCCTCTGTTCTGCCAGGCCCTTCCTCCATGATGCTCTGGCCTTGGAGGCAGCTGGCCACAGACTGAGCCCTCCAGAGCCATGAGACAAGCTCTCCCCCTTCAGTGGTAGCTGTCAGGTACTGTCCAGCAATGGGAAATCTGACTAATGCACAGCCAAACAATACGGTTCATTAAGTACATCTCAACATACATTTCACGGGCTGGGGATATAGCTCAGTTGAATAAGCGCTTGCCTGGCAAGTGCAAGGTCCTGAGTTCGATCCCCGGTACCACACCAAAAAAAAAAAATTCATAAGGGGCTGGGGATATAGCTCAGTGGAATAAGCGCTTGCCTAGCAAGCGCAGGGTCCTGAGTTCGATCCCCAGTACCGCAAAAAAACAAAAACAAAAAACATACATTTCACATGTGGTCCTCCTAATACTTTAAAAGCACCCCAGGGTCACATTATGACCCTGTCCCTATAATCAATGCCTTTTGATGTGATATCACTGCTGGGAGTGTCAGCCCCCTGTTGAAGGGCAGAAAGTCTGTTGTTTCCACCATCAGCCTCCTCTCTGCGTGGAGAAATGCCCTCGCTGAGCCACGTGTCACAGACGGAAGGATGGATGACAGTGCGTGTCCTCACTGCAGGCAGTGGGGCAGGCAGATGACCAAGCCTGGCCCATTGCCATTAGTCAAGGGTCACAGAGGGCCCCACAGATCAAATCCCCAGGTAGGATAAGGGCCCCTGGACTATTTAATAAGTGGATCTTGTGACTATTTTTCTTCTCCCTGGACTTGACCTGGGGGAACAGTAAAGCCAAGAGTTCTTCATGTCCTTTTCACTTGTTCCTAGTCAAGGAGCAGCCAGAGTCTGAGCGACTGGCCCGACCCCCAGCTCATAGTCTCACCCTGATGGCAGTCTCCCTTCCCATGGGAGACAGCTGGGACCATAGGAGGCCGGTTCTTGCCCTGCCCTGGGTGCAGTGGTGTCTGCATGTGATCTCTGGCTGCCTGAATCAATGAACGAGGGGCAGGGCCAAAAGAACCTAAGCCAGAGATGGGCCCCCACCACCCCTCTGTACTGCAGGGAACTCCTTCATGGTCAAGCCCTTCGATGGCCTCTGCTGTGACTGCAGCTCAGAGCTCTCAAAGTGACCCAGACTTCAATACCCAGGGTGGAGACCTAAGCCCCAAAGACACCTGGCTGAGTGGGGACAGCCAGCAGGGGGCAGTGCAGAGCAGTGGCCCATGAAGATGAGGCCTCCTGTGCAGCCCCAGGGTGCTAACCATGTGCTTTCTATTAAAAGTAGAAACAAACTAGAAAGGAGAGCTGCTGGCTTCAAGAAAGAGGACAGAAGGGTCTCTGGGCCTCGTTCCTGACTTGCATCCGGTTCCCACCCCCACTGGCTCAGATCTGGGTCTACACCCTGGAGTGGCCCTATGCCTGACTGGGCTGTGGGAATTAATACACCACCGCTGATAGCCCGAGTCTCCAACTTGAAACAGTGAATTCAAGCAGTTTCTGTTGATCTCTTCAGGTTCCATGTAGTCACTTAGTCAACTATGGCATGAAGTGAGGTGGCTGTCACCTTCAGGAGAGTATCACCACAGGACATTTTTAATTATTATGATTAACATGGAACAGTTTGAGGTCTTTCAATTCTTGAACTCTCATTGGGCTATCAGAATAGCTCACGTCTAGGTGTCCACACTTGCTTTTACTTCATTACAATCCGGAACAGCACCATGTCAAGACTGCAAGAGTCCCCAGGATGGTTCTGGGAATAGTGCAGCCAAGCCCATCACCAAGAAATACCGAATGAGACAAGACCCAGTTCAGACACGGCTGCCACCAGAGGTCCCTGCAAGAGGAACAGGGGGCAGCGGGGAGCACAAGGAGACAGACGTGTGCTTTGGTTGAACGCCTTAAGCTCTCAGAATGAGAGGACAGGGAGAGAATTTGCAGGGTGCTTTCCCCAAAAACTAATTTGCCCAGGTGACTTGATCCACTCTGAACCCTACAGAGAGGGACCCCAGGTCTGGGGAAAGTGAGCCCTTGCAAACACAGTGGGGCACGGCTCCCAGCAGCTTCTTTCCAGGACTTGCAGCACTAGAACCAGTTCCTAAGTGATCACCACCAAAGCCAGTTGCACACAAAGTTTTCTAAGGAAAATCCCCTGTGATTTTACAAAAAGTGAAAGACAGTCAAACATCAGCCTGGTCTTCTTTTTAGTTGAAAAGAATAAAATCTGGGACTAGGTGCTCTGATATAAATGAGGAGATCTCCCCAGGTGGACACAGATGTGGAGTGAGCTGGTGTGGCCTGAATCTGTCCCTGTGAACCTCCTTTTCCTCGCTGTGAAATGTAGCTGGTAAGGGTGCCCCGCAGGCTGTGAGCACCCCAAGGCTCGTCATGTGAAGACACAGTGGCATCTCCAGAGCCTCATTCCTGGCAGCTGGCCCTGTGTACTACTTCTGCTCACACCTGCCAGGCCATGGTCTCCAGAGCTGCTACTTGCAGCAATCTGAATACTTCTTTCTCAGACTTGGTGGACTTTTGCTGACCCGGAACATTACAGGAAGATTTATCACACTGATTCCCTAGGCCATTTCTCTGCAATGCTTGAGAAAGGTTGATCTGTGAGAACTTCTGACCAACACCCATATTTACAAGTAAATCACTTTGTTAAATGATTTCATGGCCTAAAACTCACCAGCACGTGCCGAGATGGGACAGCAGGAGGCATTGTTCCAGGCTGTCCTGGCCACCGTGCAAGGTGCTGCCTTCCATGTAGGGATTTCCCCACAAATGGGATGGAGGTCAAGGCTAAAACCTGGGTTATTATGCAAGTGGGGAAAGCGATGAGCATGTGACTTATAATCCTATGTTTAGTTCCCCCACTTTCCACACTGCTGCCAGAGTTTTGTCTGAAAGGCAGATGGGACGGTGCCATTCTGCTGCTGGATCATTTTCAAATTGCTCCTTGCTGCCTAGGAAGCATCTGTGCCCTTTGAGGAGCCCCAGGTCTGGTTGCTGAGGGCACTGTGATTTCCCTACCTGCTCTGTGCACACGTGGCTCCCATGCTGGACGGCCTTCCTTCTCTGAAGACACCCTGCTCCCCGACGAGCGGGCCGAGTCCCCTTTCCCACCATCACATCTTGGGGCTTCCAGGAAGAGTTAGTCATGTCTCCTTGATCGGCGCAGGCCTCGCTTCAGGTACTGCGATGGGAAGTGAAAACAGCATCCCTGCTGCTGCAGGATGCAGAGCTCCAGCGGGGAGCTGGATACGAACATCCCACATACGCAGTAAAGCTGTGATGAGAAGAGGAACGTGGTCTGCTGTAAGAGTGTTTGGGAATTGTAAAAAGCTTTTTTGAAAAGATACAAAGAACCCTCCACTTTGCAATAAATTAAGAGGGACAGGAAGGGAATGCTAAGGAGGGAGGTCCTGTCCAAAGACCCTATGGCAGGAAAAAGCATCAAGGTGCCAGGACTGGAAGGCCAGAGGATGGACTCTAACCGTTGCTGAGACACCCGGAATTGGCTGACTCTGGAGAACCACACAAAAGCCACAAAATAACCCTGTCTGTCATCAAGAGGAGGGTAATGTGAGATTTGAAGAAAGTTCCCCCGGGGATTTGCCAGGTTTTCAATACCCTATTGATACTGAAAACCACCCGAAACCCTGCTCCTTCCAGCATATGTATGTGAAATGTACTTTACTCATGTTAGTTCTTAAATACTGCTCCGACATGGAGCTGTCACCCACAGGAAATGAGATGACCCTTGTTCCCACATCAGAGTAAATCAACACCCCCACTGGCCCTGGCACCAGTGTCACCTTTGCCCAACATGCCCATGGAAGGCGGGCCTGCTGAGGGTGGCTTGGGAACTCCAAGGGTCCAGCTTCATTCCAGATTAGATCCTTTAGAAAGCTCCCGTATCGGTGGTCTTAGAGAACCAGGTATACTGTCCTGAGAGCAAATCCTCTCTAATCCTCAGAGTACACACTTGCCAGCCTTTGACAGTAAAGACAAGGGAGATATTTGATCTTTCCAAGTTCATTCCAGACACAAAGCTCATAGTGGGCAGTGGTGCATGACAGCTAAGGTTAAGACTATACTGATTTGACAGTAGTTCCACTTCCTCGCTTGGTATAGGGTCTGAACAAAACTTTCCATGTGAGTTAGATTACAAGGAAGAGCAAAAATGTAACAAGTCTCTCATCTAAAATTAGCATTTTTGTGTTTCGACTATCTGCCATGCAGGACAATGAGTCCACAGGAGCAAAGAGAGGACAGAGTTGTGGTAGACAGTGCTTAGCCCAGGAGTTCTGGTAACCCTGCTCCTCTCCATAAAAGGAGCCAGCTCTGCTGGCCCTGGGCAGAGAATCTGCAGCAGGACAGCACCCCCAGCCTGTGCTCTCCACAGGCCCTTGGAGGGAACCCTGTGTGACCACTGGCTAATAGCAAAGCCTCCAACAACTTCGAAGCTCAGACTCCTGTCTCCCACTGTCAGCTCTTAGGTCACTGTAATATCAAACACTCAACCTGGAATTTATGAGTGTGGGGAAAGTTAATTCCTCCTACACAGAAGAGGCCTGGCAATATCTTTTTCCTCTCTTAAATCACTGTTTCGCAAATAGTTGCCTTTGTGATTTCAGAGAACACAAACTGAGCATTCCATCTTCCACCAGAGCCACTCTATTCTTGTGCTCCTGTGTGGTTAGATTAACTTTGTGAAAATAGTTTATCGGAAACAAGATAACCCCTTTAAAACCAGATCTTTGGAAATTTCATAATTCTGTGAATAGAAGCTGTAAAGAAACCAAACACTAACCACTTAAAACCTCCCAACACATTCCATGTCGAAAGATCCAGGAACTGTAGTTTTCTTCTGAAACTTGTTATTTCTTCGATCTTGATTGTGAGTGAATGGCCATCTCAGCTTCAGAAGAAAAGGCCAATGCTAACACTTTGTCTCCAAGAGCAATGCCAGAGCCTGGGAGCTGCTGTGAAGCGTGGGACTCCTGTGAGAGGGGACACTTGAAGACCAGGTCAGATGCTAAAACCAACAAACAAGAGGGAAAAGAATAGACACCAACTTCCTCAAGGCAGACTGGAGAAAAGAACGGAAAGAAACCAGACAGAACCTCCTGACTTTCAGGGGACTCCCAGACTTTGAGAGCTGTGTGGGTTCCCGACATGTGTTGTTGAGGACTGACTTTCGGTGGGTCACCAGCAGAGGGCTGGGCTGTCCTTCAGGACAGTAGCTACAGCATTGCCACTCACCTGAGGAGAGGCAGCTCCGGGGAAAGGAGGGCATCCTTAGGCCCTGCCTAGGGCTGAAACATCTCAGCCATTTCCTGTGTGGCCCTTTCTGACAGGCCTCACGGTGATAGGCTCTGTGGCTTCCCCAGCAATCAGGATGAGGCGCTGCCAGCCACTCAGGCAGGCCGGGGGAGTTCCAGCCACATGCAGGAATATGGGAATCCAGACCGTGCGCTCTGACAGGCCCTTCATCCACATGCAGCTCTACATTTTTTGATGTTAAATTTTCTTAGATTAGACCCCAAGTTGCAGAAAAATAACAGTAAATATCATAAAATAATAATAAAAAAATCACTAAACTTACAGAAACAAGAATCAGTAAACTTTAAGATTTCCCAGTTTAAAGATCATTTTTAAAAAATGGTAAAGCATGTACAAAGCTCCATAGGTTTGTAGGACACCATCCAATCAGCCAGTGTATGCACTGGGGCAGCCCTAGAGGAGAAAAACGGATAAAGAATATTTAAAGCATAATGGTCAAAAGGTCCCAATCCAGCCAGCCATAGTGACACACACCTGTGATCCTAGCACTTGGGAGGCTGAAACAGGCCAGCCTGAACTACACAGGGAGACCCTGTCTCCCAATAAAAACAAACAAACAAACTAAACCAGTCTTACATCTATGAAACTTAAAAACTGCCTAGCAGAAGACTGTATCCACACCTAGATACACTATGCCGCTGAGTTAAGCTAATCACAGCCTGAGTCTGTTTCCATACCTTGGGATCCCACATAAGGAACTGCAAAGAACTTGTAAACAAACTGAACACCTACTTTCAAGTATATATTTTTTGTAACAACTGGCTGGGCTCAGCCAATCACAAGCAACCAAGCAGCAGCCAGTCACAGACTGGCAACATCAAACCAGGTTCAAATAAAGCAAAACGCCGTCAATGGGCGTCTGTTCCTCGCTTTTGTTTCCGGCCTCTAAACGCTTCCTGCTCACCTCCTGCATCAGGCCCTGTTTCTCCTGGGTCTGACTGGCTGCCCAATTCATGAATCACGCTTCGCTGCATTAAACTCTGTTAACTGCTTCTATAGTGTTCCCTTCAGTAGCGCTCCAACTGTCAAAAGACAAAAAGAGAACATGTTGAAAGCAGGGAGAGCAAGGTGACTCCTACACACAGTAACATCTGTGAGATTAACAGCAGATTTCTGATCAGGAATGGCAGAGGCCCATGGCAGGGTGACGGCACTCACAAAGTGATGAAAGAAGAAACTGCTAACCAAGGATTTACACCCAGGAAAACTTCCCAGAAGTGGAGGAGAAGCTGATACATCCCGGAATAAAACAAAACAAGAAATTTGAGTGTGATTGGCAGTTAACTTGTGGCCATAAACTGCCCATTTTGATCTTGGGGTCCAACAATTTACTGACTATTCCTGTGATTGCTCTTTTTACCTTAAGCTTTAAGCCCTTGATTCTGACTTTTTAACTTCAAATTAAAATTGGAACTTATCTCTGAATGTATGTTATACATTCAGATGTATGTTATACAATCAGATGGGAACTGATACTAAGATTCAGTGTAGTCAAACAGATTTAAAACTAAAACTTGTGCTACTTTGATTTGAAATGTGAAAGCAATTCTGCCTCCCTGACTCTATATACCCCTAATATAATCTTTCTCTAATTTACTCATGTACCTAGGAAGCAAGAGTCAAGATAGCTCACTAAAAAGATGAAGAAAGACACTATCTATACCCATCTTCTGAAACTCACAACTTCCAGTAACTTTTAAAAGTTGATTAGGCCAATGCACACTTTTTTTAATGCATGCACTCTGCTGACCTTTAGTAGAGATTTCACCTGCCCTTCCACGAATATGCCAACCTCAGGCTCCTGATCTTTGGCTGTTTGAAAAACCAGCCTCACCCACTTCCCCAGACCCTTCCCAAGGGATTCTCCCCATGAATCATCTCTTTCAAACTCAGTGGCTCATTAGCTCACTTAGTTTTTTTGTCTTTTAGGACCAAAATATCCTTCCATGTTGCCTTTCTTCTGAAATGCTGAAAATCAGTTAGTCTGTCCTTGACAAATCCACTTCTACTTTTATTTCTGGAAAGAATTTGTCAGATCAAGCAGCAATCCTCTGCCTCGAGCTGCCACTGCTCTTACACTCTGAGCTCCTCTAGAAATAGCCTCCTCATGGACCTCTGTGTCCCCACATCCCACCGCAGTAACCCTCAAAGAGAGGGGGCCCTCTGAAAGCTGGCTTAGTATTCTTTCCTCTGGGATCACCTTTGAATTGTGCAGTCACCTTTCTGCCAGTGGTCAAAGAGATTTTGGTGCAATCAAGAAACTGGAAAGGAGAGTGCTCCTTTGCTATCTTCCAAATGATAGGTCATTTGGAAAGAGTCGTATCTGTTCCATGAGAAGTAATTCTAAACCATTTCCCCAGGGATCATCTTATATGGATTCATGTTGGTAAGAAACCAGTTTCACTCTCTTAGTCTCCTGAGAGTACTATACCAGATACCATAAACTAAAGTGCTTTTAATAACTAATGTTTGTTCCCACAGTGCCGGAGGCTGATGTGTCCAAGACCAAGGTTCCCAGGGAGGCCTTGCTGGCTTGCAGATGGCTGCTGTCTCCTGAGGTCCCCATATGGGTAGTTAGGGATGCAAGCTGTCTCTTCCTACAAGGGCACTAATCTCATTGTGAAGGCCCCCCCTAAGCTCTCATCTATACTAACCCTGTCCCAAAGACGCCATCTCCAAATAGCATCCTGGAGCCAGGGCTTTCCACATGAACTTTGAGATGACATAACTCAGTCTGTGGCACTAACACAACCCCATAAGAGACAGGAAGTTACAGATCAAACTCAGCCAAGCCATTCTTCCTTTAGAGTATATATCTTTATAATTCTAATTTAAATTTCTGAAAGTATATTTTTAAAATAATTGACAATATGACTTTAATAATAATAGCTGGATTCATTTTATCATAAGTTATTCTTTTTGTGAATGTCATTGTAATTTACCTGGACTGTCAAGATTTCACTGTTGAAAAACAAAGGATCTCACAACTGCCAGAATGGTTGAAATTAAAATGTGACAATACACAGTGGGAGGGGAGCTGTGGAGTACCTGGAGTCTTCTGGGGCTGCCGATCCTGTGGTAGCAGAATGAATAGAGCGGCCTTGGGAGACTCACGTGATGAATTACCGCTTAGCAAGAAAAAACGAAGTGATGCACTCAGCAAAGCAGACCGATTCTGTAGACACAGTCCAGGAGCAGAAAAGGCCAGGCACAAAAGTACACAGTGACCTCACATATGCATGTTTGACCAACGAGCACAGTCACTGCTGATAGTGCCCGAGCGATTGCTTTCCATGGGGAAGTTTATGGGTGGCATCAGGGAGGGGTGCATGAGAGCATTAGAGGTTAAAATTCCCCAGGGCGTGTGCATAAGACCCAAGGACTGAATGGTGCATGTACGGCACCTCGACATTAAAAGTCACTTTCAAGGAGGCTTCAAAACCATAATGAAAAGCCTAAGCCACACACCCTGACAAAGCCCCCAAGACGGCGAGCTCATGTTGCTGAAGATGAACTCCCTGTTTTGCCCACTGGCTCTTCTCAAAGCAGCTCTCATAAACTCTTAGACACACAGGCGCCAGATCCAGGCTTTCTGGGAGCCTTCAGCTAGTGATGGCAACAATTCCCTTTTCAGACAAATCTCAGGCTCTGCTCTGCCACCCAGTTTCAAAACTACACAGCAGGCTGGGTAGGAATCCATCCATTCCTACTGTGTCGCATAATCTGGAGCTCGCAAATAGGGCGGTGGGCAACAGTAAAGAGGAGCACCACAAGCATTATTCAGAAACAGCAGGCTTCACCCTAGACTGTCGTGGTGAATTGGACATGTGGGGAAACCATGAAGAAAGATGGAGAAGTTAATAACATGAATCTCGAGATGTGATTAACTCAGCCAACAGTAGGTGAGCCACTTCTAGGTCTGTCTTGTAACCTGGATGGGCTGGTCCTCTGCAATCACTTTTTAAGGCGTTACTACACAGATATATTTATGTACTAATTTCTCCACACAAAAATCTATCATTTTAAAAAATTTATGGTTAAAAACATAATCACAAAACTCAGAATTAAGGTAACAGGTACCAAGTGTAAGGTTATGCTTGTCATTTTGATAGAGTTTGAGTCACTGATTATTGTTTAGTTATATCCATATATTTAGTAATGTCTTTGGGGAAATATATCATTACACACAACCAAACACATCCAAACAAAAAACATGAGGGTATCCTTTTATAGGAGGGTATCCCACTTAGAAATTAAATCAGATGTTCTTTGGCACACATGAAGAATCTTCAGTTTCTAATCTATACAAGCAAGATAATGTTCCAAGAAGATCCTTAGCTGACATGTGAAAGTAAGATCCTAGTTTTTCTCTTCTTCCCTTCCATTCCTTTGAAGATGGTGCCATGGTCTAAGCCAGGACTGTGGTGGGACCAAGGAAGGGCAACGTGCTTTGCAGTTTGGTGTTCCTTTTCACATAGGTGGTTGAGCAAGTCTGAGAATACACTGATTGTGACTGGAAGGGTTCCCAGTGTTGGCTAAGGGAGCAACATGCAGAAAACATGACGACTAAAAAGAGCCTGAGGTTTCAGGTGGAAATGAGGTTCCAACTTTAAAACTAATGTTTAAATAGATAAAAAGAGGAGTTACAGAAACAGATGGATGCCTGCATGTATGGATCTGCATATATTTCTTGGTTCCACCTACGGCAAAGCCCTGGGAGAAAATGACCAACCAGTGACGAGGGACACATTGATTGTGGATTGGAGCAACAGTGAGTGACGGATGCTCATGCTATGGCAAGAGCCGTGACAGGAAAGGCTGTGAGAGCCTCAGGCTGTCCTCATGGAACACGCAAAGTCCTGGGACGGGAGACGGTACTTTCTATTGGGCGGCGGGGCGAGCTCAGCTTGCTTTCTGGAGCATGGCCACTAAGTGCAGCCTGACAGCTATGAGGATGCACCATGTGAACACCGGTCCTGTGGGCACAACATGAAGGCCACCCCACAAAGGGACAGGCCCGAGAGAGCAGGACTGCAAAAGGCAGTGAAAGACTGAGGGCCACTGCCAGACAGCAGGAGGCTGAGATCACCTCGGGGAAATGCCAGTGATCCCAAAGTGAATTCAGTGAGCACACAACAAAGACCTTTGCCTTTGGGGTCCTCTGTGGCAGCAAAACTGCCTGTTTGCTTTTTATAATGTTGTCCTGGCCAGCAGGGGGGTAGCTAGTAAGCGTTTTCACCCTGAAAGTACACTTCAAGGTTTCCACTTTGCTCCATCCGCTACACTGTTTCTAACAGCCAGAGGCCACAGAGTACTACTTCAGCTGCCAAGTGGGTCAATCCCCATTACACCTTCACTGTCGGGAATTCACTGTGCCAGGCACAGGCAGCGAGCCTGACTTCAGCCAAGACTGCAGGTCCAGTTGTTTGCTAGGGCCTCTGCTGCAACGGGGGCCTCTGTATTTGGTCTCCAGAGACAAAGGTCAACACAGAGCCTGAGTCTGCTTTTCTGCCCTACCCACTTCTCTGTGTCAAAAGATAAAGACATCCTCGTAATCTACCCAAATCCCCTCACTCCCACTTCCATGTTGACTGTTAACCTCAGTTTCTGATCCCCCTGCCAGGGATCAGTAAAACTTCAGCAATAACCAGCTGTCCCCACCACCCTTACAGGCTGTTACCCTATTATCTTTCAACGGCAGGCAACTTTCTAAGAAAAATCTCAGATCACCTCAGTACCTGTTGTCTTATTTTTCTCTCACTGCTGAGACAAAATAACCAACACCCAAAGCTAGAGGAGGAAAGATTTATTGAGCTCACAGTTTGTGGAGATTTCAGCCCATAATCAGTGGCTCCAAGGCGGGGTGGCACAGCAGAGGCCAACAGTTCATGGCAGTGGAAGACAGCAAAAGCAGCAACAGAGACAAGATTCTTTCTGTCCCTTATGCAGGCTACCCGCCCTAAGGCAGGTGTGGCACTCACACCCTGAATCCCACCACCTTTGACCTCAGCATTGTACTACAAATCAGTCACATACTCCAGATTCAGCCACCTCTCAAAACAACTCTATGATTGCATGAGGCTTTGGGGGGGCATCTAGACACAAACCATAACTGTGGCCTCCTTAACCATAGAACATCATAACATGCTAGGAAAGGTTCACGTCCAGCTCATCCTTGCCTGATGGGTGGTGACTTGGTCTCAAATGCCCATCTAATGGCTTGTTTTCTTGGATCTCCCCACTTGTGGTAACATCATGTTTGAATCCTCCATAAGCAGAAGGTTCACGGTGCTCACACATTTTTGGCTATGATACAGAGTCTCACAGTAGTCGTTCCTTCCATCAGAGGAAACAGGGGTCTTTGCAGCTATTCAAGCTATCTCATGTAATATCACAAGAAGACGTTCAGGCACAGACTAGAAGCAGCTGAGGCCAAGCAGGGATGTAGTAAGAACACGGTAGTAAACCAGCTGGTCAGGGAGCAGGAGCACTGAACTGTACCTCTCTGTGCTTATCACAAGAGCACAAAGTCTTTATCTGGGGAATTGAGCACTGGCATGTTTAGGCATCATGGGCATTATGTCTACAGCTTGCTCTCAGATGTTTCAGAAAAAAGAAAAATGATAAGGAAGAGAGAGAGAGGTGACCAGATCTCAACTATTGGGGAGCCATGGTAAAGGGCAGATGTGAGGTCTTTCCACTTCTTGCCACTCCTCTGAAAATTTAAATGTATTTAAACTTTTTATATCTAGGCTATTTGCTCAAACAAACTCAAAAGAGAAATGGGTGTTCCATACTGAAGTTCAATTACATTAAACAGAAATGAGTCTTGATTCTCTTCAGATATAAATTAAGTTAGAGGATGATACAAAGGGAAAGAAAGACTTTTTAACTTGGAAGTACTAAAGGATATTTTTATGCTAAAGGAAAAGAACCTCTAGAAAGGAGGGAAGAAGGTAATACTAAAGAGAGAGAAGAACCTTCAAAAGGCAAGAGGGGAGTGCATCCAGGCCCGAGGAGATGTCGTCCCTTACAGGAGGATGCAAACTATCACACCTGGGTTTAAAGCAAACAAGGGAGCCACCATGTTGGTGTCGGGTGGGTGGCAATTCCTAGAAAGTGCCTATATTTTCAAGGGACTGTGAGGAAATGTGGCTACTAAGGTAGGGACGTATGGTACAGCAGATTTGGAGAAGCTCTTCCTGACATGCCCACTTTGCAGATAGAGAAGCAAGCATTCCAAGCACTACAGTGCAGCTGCAAGATGGCATTCAGTGGCAATTTGAGATTTGCCCCACACTTTGGTTTCCTGTTGGTGCTGGAACAAGTTGTCATGTATGTGGTGACTTACAGCAGCTGCCCTTATCACCTTGGGGCTCGCAGGGTGCATTTCCTCTGCAGGGAAGGGCTGCATCCCAGGGCCCCCAGCGCTGCTGGATTGTACAGAATCTCTTCCTCCTCTGTCACAGCTGGCAGTGAGAGGGTCTCCAAGTCACTCTCTGGCGCTCTCTCTGTTTTTGTCTCTGTCTCTCTTTCCTCCGCCTCCTCATCTCTCTGACTTTGCCTCTGCCCTTCTCTGAACTTGAACCTCCTACCTTGCTCTTCCAAAGATCCTGTGCACTTGGAGAACCTCTGATTACCCAGGATGACCTGGGTTTTCGGGATTCTTATGTGTATCATGTCACCAGCATCCACAGGTAGTTCCAGCGCATCTCTGAGGAGGGGCATACTTCTGGGCAGCATTCTAAGGTACTCAACTGAGAGGAGCCAAGACAGCTGTGCATGTTTTTGCAGCTGGCAGGGGAGGCATAGCGAGTGGGGCATTGGGAGGTGACGATCTCGGGGCGTGGTGCTGGATCCTAGGTGTGAGGTACTAGGTTGGTGAGCAGATGGGCTCCCAGCTGGCTGTGAGGTTGGGAGGGTGGACCCTGCTGGGAAGAGGCAGCCACAGTGGTGCGGCCAGGACTCTATCCTTCCCTCCTCCTCCCTCGATCCACTCTGCTTCCTACCTGCCAGGCCGCCATGCCTGCCACCTTGCCTTAGAGCCAGCTGGCTATGACTGAAACCTCTACAAACCATGAGCCAAAATAAAACTTCTCTCCTCAAAATTGTTTGAGTCCGGTACTATGTCTCAGCCATGAGAAAGCAAACATGACAGAGTCCTAGGTCTCAGTGCCAACAGGGATTCCCAGGAGAGGTGCCTGAAGCAGACCAGTGTGTATCAGGGGCCAGGGGTCAGGAGTGCACCATCCTGAGGGTGGTGGTGAGACCCTGGAGAAGGCTGGGGCAGGGTACCCTCGGAGGTGCCTGATAATCTGCGTTATTAGTGTTTTACCCCTTAACTTGTGTGTTGAAGCTATGACCCCCAGTACTCCAGAAAGTGAATGTATTTGCAACTAGAAGCTTTAAGGAAGGTGATTTAGTAAAATGAGACCAGTGGTCAGCTCTAATCTTACCAGACTGGTGCCCTTAGGACAAAAGGAAACTCGCACACACACACACAGAGACCACAGACATACACAGAAGGGAAGAGTCTCATGAGGGGACAGTGGGAAGGTAGCCATTGGCCCCTCTTTGGTTTCTACCATCTAGAACTATGAAAATTACATTTCTGTTGGTTAAGCCAACCCAACCTGCCATATTTGCCCTGGTAGCCCTGGAAGACTGATGAAGCCAGTGTGTTTTAGATGGGGCTGCTGGGAGTTGTTGGTTTGGGCTTTAGCTCAATGGTAGAGCATTTGCTGAACATGTGCAGGCCCCTGGGTTTGAGGCACAGACAAAAGAGAGGGCAGGGGGTTGTTCTTACATGCAGTACGACCTCATGAAGCTCTTTCTCCCTGGAATGGCCTGAGCCCAGAATGTGAGTAAAGAGGGGAGTGAGGAAGGTTTGTGGGAGCAAACAGCTATGCGTGATGGCTCATTACCCTCCCCGCACGCTCCTCCTGGACTTGGGGAGGCAGCCTGGAGCTCAGGGACTGCACTGCAGAAAGCTCATCAGCACAACACGCAAGCACATCCTTTCCACAGGCTGTGCCTGGAAAAGTCTGACAGTGAGCTGGCAGCCATCGGAGAGCAGTCTAGGAGTCCAAATTCTTTCCTGCTGGCCTCCACCCATGCTCTCCCTGCAGCAGCCGATTTTCCACTGGCAGACAAACAAGGAGGGTTTGTTGGTTTTGAACTGAGGTGTTTCTGCTAAAACCTCAGGAAATCAGCAGGGGTGGAAAGAAAGGCCATATAACCCCAAGAAGTGAGAAATGGAACATGAAAACTATGGTGTCTCATGCAGGAGAGCTTGGCGAGGTGACAGATTCTGCTACAACAGGAACTGGAGCAGCGATTGTCCATCCAAAAAGGGACCAGTGGGATCCAGTGTGTCCTGTGTCGTCGTTTTGCTTTTTGGCTGCACTATGCTGATTTGTGAATGGCTTTCTGATCTTGAGGTATTTGTGGAAACCAAGCTCTTGGCCACTGAGCATCTTATAGAGATTCTTGGGGGGACAAGAGCGGATATTGGTCATGAAGCACAGCTGGGTGAGTCTTGGTGGTGTTCATTTCCCACATCTCCACTCTGACTTGTCCTTGGCAGCAGAGGCCTTTTGTAAAAGCCTACACCTGGTGTGCTAGTTCTGAAGCACGACACCTGCTCCGGAGAAGCCAAGCCAGAGTGCCTGCCTTGGGGACCCACAGCAGCCATCCAGAGCACATGTTCATCCTGGGATGCCTCCTACTGTCCTATCAGCTGAACTGACCTGAGCTCAGGTGATGTTACATCCAACACCAGTGGCTACATATAAAGCAATCCTGAGAACGAGCCTGTCCTGTCACTGCCAAGGCCACGGCAAGAGAAGGCCTGCAGAGGCTCACAGCACAAAGGGAGGTGCACAGACATTCAGAGCAAACAGAGGAGCTAAAGGCATCATTGCTGCTTGAGCCTCCCCCACATTAGGATCCCACGCTGTGAGGAACGGCCGGTCGTGATGTGTTTTCTGAAATCACAGGACTCAGCGCATCCTTTCACGGAAAGGCTTTGTTTAAGGCTGCTTGTAAGGTCAGGCTATCTCCTGATTATTTGACAGAAGATTCTTGGTCCACAGGTTCTGACTCAGTGGTCTGGGTTGTGGTACAGGAATCTGTACTCTGGCCACTTCCTTCTCTCTGTGATTAGGATGCAGGGTGGAAATCCTGGGACAATTAACAGCAGGCCTTAATCAACGGCTTCCCCAGCAGCAGCGAGCTACCTTGTCTCGAATCATCACCAAATCTCTGGAACTAGTGTTAAGCCACACCTGCTGCAGCCTGGCCCAGAGGCAGCCAGAGTTTATAATTGTTTATTCAGAAAACAGTGATGGAAGATTACAGCTGTTAAATAGTAAAGTGCAGAGCACTAGGCCGATGGAGAGTGATTGCCTTGGAAACGGACACAGCCAGAGCGGAGATGTATTTCTCTGCCTTTCACCAGCCCCAGCTTGGCCCAGCGTCCTCCACTCCACACTTGTGACAGGGACAGTGGAGCTACGGGTGTGGGATAGTGGTAGGACACCAACCTGGGGGTGGTAGATGTGGTCACCAGCTTTAGCTGTGCCAGGAAAGAGGCCGAGAGCCTCCATGAAGTCACCGAAACTGACTAAATCATGGTTTCCCGTCTGTAAACATCAAGTCTGCTGCCTACCTGATGGCCCTGGACAGTCCACCAGAGTCAGGACTTTGGCCCACTCCCAGAGATATCGATGTGGCGGGTCTACTTCCTCATGAACAGAGCTGGGACAGCGCACTGCATGGTACAGCACCCCTCCAATGTCCACGGATTCCTCCAGCCCCCAAAGAGGTGTGGGGAACCACACCCCTGAATCCCGCTTCACTCCTGCCCAGAGCAGCCTGATCTGTAGAGCTCAGTTTTGGAAAGTGCTGCACCCTTGGGAAGGAATCCTAAACCCAGTATCCTAGTACCACACAGGATCTGTGCACTTACGGTACCTACAGGTACCTAGCTCCTGCAGTCAGTCAGTCAGAAGCTCTCCTTAGAGGTATGGGAGTTACTACAGCCCACAGCAGGGACCATCTGAAGCCTCTCTTCTGAACACAATTCAAGATCTTCAGGACCTGGTCCTCCTCCAAATTTACCAGTTCCTAATCATAAGGGGTTCACAAATGAATTAATCCACTACCTCACTTTTCTGAGAAAAGTTACACACAGCTATTATGATTTCCATGGGTGATAAGAGCCGATACTCAGGTTTATTCACAATTATAATGGCCAAAGAAACATGCACCAAGAGCCAGAAGATGCTACAAACACACGAAATCCCTCACTCCCTCATTACCTCACCATCATCTACACCGTGGGGGTGATTTGTAACCACTGCACCCGTACACTCTACGTCTCTTTCCAGCCTTGAAATCAGCAGCCCTCGTGCTGGCAGACCTCGCAAGCCGTAGCCCACAGAAAACAGCAAGGCAGGCTTGGTTTGCCGTTGTGCTGTTTGTCCAGATGAGAGGGCAGCCAGAGCCTTCTGCGAGGCGGAGACGCACGCATTCCAGGTTTGGTGCCAGCCTTTCTGCCACAACTCCTGAGGCCACTGTTGCCGGAAGAAAGGATTTGGCAGACAGGACAAAGGATGCCAGGACTTTGTTTCAGTACAATTTTATTTATATAAACAAGTGGAACAGGCCATAGTTTGTTGATCTGTGGCCCAAGTGTAATAAAATGATCAAGAAATTGTTAAATCACCTCTGAGTTAAAAGCATGTTGTAATACACTGCAGCCATTAAAATGTGAAGAGCATAAAAAACTCATCCTAAAACTATTTTCCAACTCAGAAAATAGGTCTCATCTCATCGATGAACTAAGGAAGTTCCAACATCACAGCTATTTCACTCACATCTTACCTAACATAAACAAAGGAACTGGGGGAAAAGAGACAAGAAAGAAGGGAAAAAGAAAAGATAGATAGATATCACAAGACAGCTAAGATCATTGTACTACTAATTTCTATGAGTTCACTGAAAAGAGCACTTAGTGCTGGTAGTTTGATCCATTCCGCATGCGTGTATCTTTTAATCTGAGCAACTACTGTGAAGATAAAAATATGTAATATAATAACCATTGTTATTTTCCTATCATCTTGAATTGAAATTCTCTTTTTTGTTTTTTTTCTCTCTTTAAAAAATAAAAGATAGCAACAAACATTTATATCATACCTAATTTTTTTTAAATATTCATTTCTAAAATAATTAATGTGCCTCCAGTGTTTTTGGTCAGGTGACAGGTTAGATGTAAAATGTTTACACATTGGCTGGCAGATCGCCTAGGAGGTGTGATTGTTACCTGTGATATGTCAACACCTGTAGGGATGGGGCAGGTCCGCCCGAAGGCTGTGCATAACCAAATCTGTGTCCAATAAACAGCAGTGCTTCTCCCATAGCCGAGATTCATGGGTCCGGCAGGCAAGGCGTGGAAATGGGAATGGTACCCCTCTCCATTGCCCCTGGCAACCTACTAGCATAATTTCTACTTCCTGTTCCCATGCACAGCCTCTGCTGGCCTGGAAGTCTTAGTTCCTGAGAGAGGAGGTTTCTTCCAGGAAGCACAATAATTCCATGGAGCTAGAAGCTAAGACTTCCTAGTGGCCACTTGGGGTTCCTCAGGTCTCTGAATCAAGGAGTTAAGAAGAGAATTAGAGAAGTGGTGGGGTAACTGACCAGACTGCCAAGGGGAAAATGGACCACTGCTCCACATGGAGGGACAGAAGAGCATGTCTGGGGTGCAGGAGCTCCCTTAGGGCACCTCCTAATGCTACGGTACCCTATTATTCAGGTCAGCAGGAAACCACAGCAACCCAATCCAGGCAGGTGATAAGTGACCCAGAACTTTCAGGAATGAAGGATGGGTCACTCCACCCAGCAAAGAACCAGGACCTGCCAAGGTGCCAGCTGAAGGCCATGGCTACAGAATGGGTAGCAGAAGTAGGCGGTTTCTAAATACCAGCTATGACCCCGTGATCAGCTACAGAAGTGAAGACTGTAATTGTCATGAGTATTGTATTAATATGCTTAACATATACACATATTAAGCACGGACCTTTGTTTTCTTTCTTTGTAACATAATATTGATAGACTTATAAATTGGGCAAAACTGTTGCTAAATCTATATTCGAGCATCTAAGCTATGGAATACTGGGAGAAGAATAAGCATCACCCAAAGATAAACTTTGCCTCTATTCCGGGGAGGGAATTAGCGCCTTTCCATTTGTCCAGGGGTAGGGTTGTACCATGCTAGGTATAATTCTGAACTTTTGATTGTGTTTGGAGATTAACTGTGGTTTAAGGAGAGGTGACTGGTTATCAAGTTAACAAGGGTGGATTCATAGATACTAATTATATCAATAGATATTAATAACAGATTAAACTCTATCATTTTGCTAATTTATCATATAAATTATGATGCTTTATGCTAGAGATAATAAAAAACCTAAATCAACCTGCCTTCACCAATTAGATCATTTCCTAGGGGTTTTGGGGATTTTGTGGGGTTTTTTGTCTTTTTGAGACAGGGTCTTGCTATGCAATTCAGGCTGGCCTTGAGCTCACTTTGTAGCCCAGGCTGGTCTTGAACTCACAATGACCCTCCTGCCTCAGCCTCCCAAGTGCTGAAATTACAGGCATGCACCACCATGCCTAGCTCATTTCCTAGTTTAAAAAGCTGTACTAAAAGACTAGCAGGTCTCATAGTCGACATTACCTCCTACTCTGACTCTAGGTCCCAGTCCTTCTCCCTGTCAGGGTGTGGCTTCCTGCTTGGGCCCTACATAAAGAGACCGTACTACTTCCAGCCAGGGAAACTTCCAGATGAGGAAGGATGAGCTTTTCCTCTAAGCCCTAGCAAAACTCTTCTTGATGCTTCTTGACAAACTGAGTCATGTGGAAATTCCATTCCCCATGAGCCCACCTTAGGTTTCAGGTAGAGCTGCCTCCTGACACAGGTGGGCCTTATGTTGACAGCGCAGACACCTGAACACAGAGGGATGGGGAAGACCAATGATGTGAAGACCACAAAGGTGTCCACTTTTGCTTACTTTTCACTCAGCTTTTCTATGAACTCGTATTTTCTCTGCAGCTTGAATCTCAAATGAGAAGTCACTTGAAAACTATGCTAAAGAGTTGCACGTAAAGTTTACAATGTGGAGAAGATAATTGGAAATATTTTCAGGTAGTTAACTCTAAGTGTATTAATCACAGTAAGTAAATAACCTAGAAACTAAGTATCTATCAAGAGACTACAGAAATTGTGGAACTGGAATGAACAGGGACACTTGAGTTGGTAAGATTTTCATGAACTCTCGTAAAGAAAAAAAAGCAAGCTGTGAAATCCTGCTTAGTGTCAAACAAAACAGAATACCAGAGTTTTAAAAATATGTATGTCTATTACTTTGACAGGCATGGGAATTTAAGCCATACAGACATCACTGGGCAGTTGCTAAAGGAAGAAAAAGAAGTGCTTTAGATGCTAAAATGGGTATTCATGGTGGCTGTGCTAATTTAGCATTGAAATTGTGCTCTCCCAATGCCATGGACCGGCTCCACTGGTATGTAAACAAGCCTCACAGCTCACTGATTAGGGCTTCGGTTAGCTCTGCTAAGAGTCCAAGTTCATAGTCCATCATCAACTCCAATCCCTTAGAAGCAGCTGTGATTAAAGGCAACAATCAGTTTTGATGTCTCCTATGCACTGTGAAATTTTCTTTCAGACCTCACTGAGAACCTGCATGATCAGGGTTCAGCTGGTAGCACAGAAACCATGCTTGCATTTAAACAACGGGAATTTAAATCAGAGTTGGAAACGTAGGGAACTAATGAGCTGAAAAATAGGAGGAAGACAGTGTGAGATTACTCGGCAGCCGCTACCCACCCCTAGGCGCAGGGACAGTGGTGAAGGTGCTGACGGAGGAGCCCAAAGCTGAAGTCAGCAACAGAAATTAGGGTCTTGACAAACACTGGGAGAGAGGTCCCTCCGGGCAGGAGGGAGAGACAGAAATACCCCGTTTCTCACTTCTTCCACAGCCTCCTATCCAAGGCCTCCCATTGGTAGATCTCGATGGAGGCCCAATGATGGGGCAGTAGGAGAACAGGAGGCGCGGTCTGCAGAGGTCAGCCACCCCCTCCTCTGCATATTGAGCAGGGCAAGGGGCAGTCTAACTGTGAACAGATCTCTTGTCAGTGGAGGAACTAGCGTGGGTCAGTGCACCTCCACAAGACACTCCTAGAAGCTCCTTTACACAGAAGGATGCTTTTGTTTTTCTCTGATTTGTAATCATTTTTTATTTTTGAATTGCATTTAATGATTTCTCCTCAGTGAATTATATATAGTATTTCATGTATATATGAGCTGATATATAGTATACAAATTGTATAGCTATTGTGTATTATATATATCATATATGTATACAATATAGATATATTATATAGATATTATAGATGTATATTGTATATAGAATATACACACACACACACACACACACACACACACACACACACACATATATTAGTTAGGCTCGATTGTGTCAACTTGATTGGCTTGGAAGCTGCCCAGGGGACTGGTGGAGCAGACTTCTGGGTGTCTCTGGGTGGTTATGAGGTAGGACCCATAGTTATAAGCCATAGTTATTAGCCCAGAACCCATGGTTATGACACTATAACCCACCCTGGTCAGTGGGTTAGGGAGGTGTGACCTTGGCATCTGCATCTGCCCCTCACCCCTTCTCCTCTGGTACTGCTCTCCCACTCTGCTCCCAGGTGGCTCAAAACCTCAGCAGCTTTGTCCCACCACACGCTTCTGCTGTGCTGTCTCCACCTTGAAGCCAGCTGACCATGAACCAAGCCCCCTTGAAACCTGAGCCAAATTATACCTCTCTGGGCACCGTGTCCAGCACTGGGAAAGCCAACTAATAAAGAAACTTGGTGCCACTGGCGGCGTCATTGCTGTGACTGTATCTGATCATGTGACTTAGAAGTCTTTGAAACTGGTCTGTAGAAGGAGTTTGGAAATCCAGGCTAGAAAATTCTTATAGAGCAGTAAGTGAAGCCTGATGAGTAATTCTGGTCAGCACTGAGAAGACCAGGATGCTGACAGGAATGCAGAAAGTGCCAGGATCTGTAGGATTCAGTTGCAACAAGGGAGCCACTAACAGTTGGGCTGCAGGTCAGGTGTGTTACAGTCTGACAGAAAATTTGCCCTGCTAGTTCTCAGTATCTTGCCCATCTCCTGAGACCTTCCAAGAGAATTAAATTAAGGATGGTAGACTAATTGCTCTGGTGGACAGAATTATAAAGCAGCCTAATGTTTGTGCCACAGGTAAGTTTTGGTACTTTTAGACAATTTATAATGAGAACTGAAACCAGAAAAGCAGAGCAAAAATTTTTGCAAAACTTAAATTTTGGCCCAAAAGGATCCATGTTGAGCCCAAAGGAGGTGTGGCTGTTGAGGAGATCAGTGTTATTAAAAAGAAACCAAGGACTTTGTACAGGGACACAAAGGAAGATCCTTTGAGGACATTTGAGAACTTATCAGGGTCCTACCTATTGCATGCAAATGTACAAAGGACACCTGCTCTGGAAGGGGTCCCACAGGGAGTTGGCTCACTGGGCTTCATCTCACCATGCTCAGACCTCCAGGCACACAGAGGTTACTTCAGCTGTGGCCCAAGGAGGCCTGTCTGCTGTCCTCATCTGCAGCCAGGTTGGGACTGACTGGCACCCTCCAATGTCTAGTTTCTGTAGTGTTTCTACACACACACACACACACACATACACACATCTATACTGGCAACAACAGTGCAGTCACCCTGTGTCTCTTGCGCGAAGCTAAGGCGAAATGGAATTTCAGGTCATTAACCAGAGACACTGAAAAAGCCTTTCTGCTGAAATATCTCTGTTGCCCAAAAGGAGTCGAAGGAAGCCAGCTCCACTCCGTCTGCAGCTGGATCCCTCCCCGACACAGAAAGGAGGGCAGAGTTGAAAGAGGTAAACCACTCACCCACCTCTCCACAGGGGTCTGACTTATCACGCCTTGTTAAGTTTTAGTTCTTGGTAAGCCATGTCCATGTTCTAAAGTAAATGCCCAGCAACAAACAGAAACAGTAGAAAAATCTGCTGTGTTAGCCCACCTTGTTTTCAACAACTGTCACTTCCTTCATCTCAGTGAGGGAGAAGCTGAAAAGAGGGTCCAGCTTAGATGTCTCCTCCAGGAAAGTGTCCCTGCTGCCCCAGAATTTTCTTTTACTCTGCTTTGGGAGATCACGGTTCCCACCAAAGCTCTGTCTGCCCTACACAAATGGAGGAAGGTGTGGAGCATGATGCTCTGCAGGATATCTTCACAACCTCACTCCCCGTCTCCGCAGTCTCCTGAGAAGGGTGGAGGTGTGGATTATATTTGTTTCCTAAGAGAAGCAAGAGTAGTTTCTGTAACTGCAGTGTTTGATTAGGAAAAAAAGCAGTGAACAAAAGCCCCTTGGAAATATGGGAGGAAATGCTGTCAGAAATATTTCTTTTGGGGCTGGGGATATAGCTCAGTGGAATAAGCGCTTGCCTAGCAAGCGCAGGGTCCTGAGTTTGATCCCCAGTACCGCAAAAAAAAAAAAAACAAAAAAAAAAGAAATATTTCTTTGGCCAGGCATGGTGGCACATGCCCGTAATCCCAGCACTCAGGAGGCTGAGGCAGGAGGGTCCTTGTGAGTTCGAGACCAACCTGGGTTACAAAGTGAGCTCAAGGGCAGCCTGAACTGCATAGCGAGACACTGTCTCAAAAAGACAAGAAAAAAGGAAGAAAGAAACCGTTGCTTTAGAATAAAAATAAAATGAATTTAAGCACTAGGCACCAGGGAAATGAAGAATCAGGAGACTGCAGTGGGCAGTGTGACCTGTGCAGAGGTCACTGCAGCTGTGGCAACTCAGGTCAGTATCCATTTGTCACCAGCTCGGACGCCACAGTCCTTGTTGAAAGTTGAGACGGGCTCACTGCCTGCCCTGGAAATTCCACTCCGGCACACAGCATGTCAGATCTTCTACTGGCCTGCTCCTACCCTGTGGTGTTGATAAATCATTGATCCTCCTGCTCTCCTTGAGTGTCCTGCCCAGTTCTTTCTTTGGACATGAGATTCTGGACAAGGCCCCAGCCCCGTAGCAGTGTTGTGCAGTCAAGCTGCCAACTCTGCTGCTCGGGCTCCTGGCTTGCTTTCCACTGTGTGGGAATTCAGCAGGAAGCACCCATCCTCAAAGAACTGTTGCTCACCATGTTGTAGGCAACTAAGTTAGATAAACTATTTGAGGTAGTCAGATAGGGCTGCGCCCTCCAATGAGCCGGTGCACAAGATGAGATGCCTTGCAGCTGTTGGGGAGAGAGACATCTCAGGTGTGGGCCAGACCTCAAAACAAAAAATGAAAGAAATGCACCCGTATACTTCCCTAAGGATAAACAGCAGGGATTCATAGTCTAAATAGGTCTTTGGCACCTTGAGGAAGCCCGAGAGCCACTAGCCCAACTCCCTATACAGGAAAAGCCCCTGTTCTTATTCATGCCCACTTGCTCCAACTTGCTTCCCCATTTGATCCTGATATAGTTAATTTTACCTGAGCAATTATACTCATAATGTTATTGGTTGACCATAGTTTTGTCCCACATGAGTTCCCATTTTGCCCATTTTAGACCAGCCTCACGTCATGGATTTGCTCTATAAAAATCCCTAGAAAATGTAAGGTCTTTGGCAACCCACTCAAGACCCCTAATGTCTCTCTCTCAGACAGCAGCTTTCTTTCCCACAGTAAATATATTCTACTCCTAACCTCTGTTGTTCCTAAAGTTCATTCTTCAGTTTTAGAGAAAATGTGCCAGATATCTAGCAGATTAGAAGTTTCTTTCCCCTATATCAACCAGAGACCGAGTCCATCAGCACCTTGAGCTTAAACTTCCTGGCCCCCAGAACTGTCAACAATAAATTCTGCTATTTATAAATTTCCTAGTCTAAGGTCTTTGGGGACAGCAGCTGGAATGGACTAAAACAGACAGTGTGACTTATAGTTTCACTTTTTGGAGCTAATTTTGTCAAGTTTTGGGATCAGTTTACCTTGTACATTGAAATCTATGTAACTTTCAGGAAAATTTTAAGCCATACTTTGGAATAGTCTAAATACTCAGCATGCAGTCACCTGGGCCTCATAGTGGAATGCTCCTTGATTTTCCTTTTGTTCTTTGCCAGCTGGTCTACTTGGATTTTTCATATCTACTGGCAAATTACATTAGAGCATAAAATCATTTACTTCCAATTTATTTGCAGCAAGTTGTACAAAATAGTTTCTTACAAGTTTATTTTATTTTTTAATTTATTTTTGTCTTTTTGAGACAGGGTTCCACTATGCAGTTCAGACTAGCCTTCAGCTCACTTTGTAGCCCAGGCTGTCCTCTGGTGCTCTTCCTGCCTCAGCCTCCCAAGAGTTGGGATTACGGGTGTGCACTACCACACCCGGCCCCATACAGACGCTTTCTCTCTCCTGAACTTCCTTATTTTTATGCTGCATGTTTGGGTTTCCGCTTCATTCACTAGTTTGCCTAGTGCCCTGCCTATTTTTTTACCCATAGAGCCAGTTTGGACTTCATTAGCGCTTCTTTTTCGCTTAACAAGTTTCACTATTTCTTGGTTTTATCTTCATCAGTAACTTTCTTCTTTTTTGTTTCCTTTTGTTTCTAGATTGGGGGGTAAGGGGTTCATTCATTTATTTCATTTTATTAGCACAGCTGCTTAATACACTCTGCGCTTCTGCTCTGAGGTAGCGATGGTGAAGGGGCCACACTCTGAAGACTTCACTGACACAGACACGCAAAACATCACAGCGTCACTGCTGCAGGCCTGGTGGAGTCCACAGCACTATGTCCATGCCATTAAGCAACCTTGAAAATGCATGCATTAAATCTCTACCAGCAGCCTAGCACACATTTCTACAAACCCTTGCTTAGTGGGAAAAGCACGCTGCATGAAAGTGGGCATAATTTTTTTTAGAAACAATGGCAAGTTTTTAAGTACATATTTGAATGTGATTGAAAGAACTGGAAAGCTAAATATTCTCGTTACCCAGAGGAGGAATGACATGAAGGGAAGGAAAGAATACATACAGAAAAAGCATACTTAAAAATATGACCAATGCCATGATGATATGATCACGTATAAGATAAATTATAAATATGCAAAAGTAAATAACAGAGAAACACAAAGCAATGCTCATTAAAATATGAAACCTGATACTTCAAAACAATGTGATTAGAACTTCTCTATTTCAGAACAAAGAAACAAGAGGATAACAAAAAATGTAAGATATGGGGAAAACCTCTTATGTTCACCCTGATTGATCCTTGTTTCCATCAGTGTATATTTACATATTCCCAATGTCTTATTTTCCCTGTGAGTTACAACCCTGTCAGCGAGGGTTGAGCGGAGAGCCATGGCTTGGCACAGAATGGAAACAATGGCTTTTACTTTCTGTCAGCAGGACTGTGAAGATTTAGGAGATGAGTTAATGCTATTTCCTATGAATACAGTGTAAGATTGAGTAATTTTTCTGTTAACCTCAAAAATATTTAGAAATGTATCAGAGTTCCAAAAAGACTGGACTCTCTCAATTTTACAGCAGAGCAGTAAGAGATTCAGAGAAGTGTCAAAAAGATACTAATTAAGGGGCCTGAAAGATAGGGTGCAACGCGCAAAGCTACAGAAAAGTACTGCTCAGCAAGGCAGTGAGAACTGAACGCTCATGGCCACCTCTGTAAAGGCCTTTTCCAGAGAAGACAAGGCAACTGCTTCCGATCTCCATGCGAGATGCAATCACAAAGGGGCTGGGGAGAAGGTGCACCCAGGAGATGAGATGCGGACCGACCACTTTGTCTGACCCAGATGAGTTAGTGGGAGGTTGTGGGATAGCCTGTCCCTGTCCTCAACTACCTGGAGCAGTTCGAATGCAATCCTGCTTGCAGAGGGGTGGACACTTGCCCAGCTCCCAGGCTCTCCTGGAGGTGTTTGCAAAAGAGGAGTCTGAACAAGGATAATTTAAAGCTAATACAGTTATGTCTCCTCCCACCAGTGTCCAGTCATGGCACGTTTGCTGTAAAAGTTCACAAGCCCCATGGCAGAGACAGGCTCCAGCTGGCAGTTCAGCCAGGAGAACGAACACGGAGCCGCAGAAACCTGGCTCCACCATGCTCGGATTTCAACAAAGAAAATCTCATTGTGTTCTGGAAACCTAATTCACTGTTTTTGCTGGACAATTTGTTTTACTTTGAACCACCCTGTTAAGATACAGCCTAAAGGAGCCGGGAGGCACAGGTTGTTGCAAGATGATCACATATTATTTTGCAGTCATATTTCATAGTTTCTTCTTTCATCATTTAGATTCTGAATATTAAGCATTCAATTAACACCTGTCACAACATAACAATGAAAGACAGATCAAGGATTATTCCTAAGGAAGAAGGGAACAAACAACATGGAGAAATCTCTAGAATTCTAAAATGTCACAGCAATAGTCAGTGCCTGGGAGTCCCCGTGTTTTACAAGTTTACTTGTGATTTAAACACCCCCATGAACATGAACTTAACATCTGAGCCATACAAGTGTAGAGTCCAGTGTGAATATCAAGAATACACATGCTGGGCAAGAGATTTCCAGACCTTTTTCATCTTGCAAAACTCATACTCTCCAGGTTACACAATGCCCATTACCCTCTTTCTTCCAGGCCTGGCTACCAGGCCTCTCTGTTGTCCCTCCTTCCACTCATTTTTATAAAAGAAAATAATTTCAGTGAAGTATTTTGTTAGAATACCAATTTATATTCAATGTAAAGAAACCCAATAGTTAAAAAACGATAAATAGAAATTTGGCTTTCAAATAGAAATTGGCTCTCCCATGAAGGCTGAGAGAATTTATGCATATTTAAAATGATAGTATAGATAAATACAGAATTATTTTTGCACTAAACTTTTGGGAGTTAACCTAGTAGAGCCATTCTGGCACTATTAAGTTAAAAACATGTGTGCGTCCATGACCTTCCGCCCCACTGGTGGGTATACATGCCGCAGGAAATACCACACAGTCCTGAAGAATCTTCTATGCAGTTTTCCTAGCAATGAGTAACCTTGGCTTCCATGCTAGGGAAACAGATATGCAAATAGTGGTGGACGCGTATTGCCCAGTTCTAGCTTGAAAGCTAACAACTACATTTCCCAGAACCCTTTGCAGGTACGGAGGCTGCTGTGCTTGTTATCCTTGCCTGTCCAGGTGGCTTCCTGATCCCACGGCCCAGGCAGCTTGGATCTGGGACCAGCGGCTTCTGCATACAATAGCTTCTTGCTGGCCTTGAGCCAATAAAGAAGCTCTTAAAGGTTCAATCTTTCAACTTCCCAACAAGTCTGTGTCTCAGATGTCCCTGGATAAACCCACTTGCCCGCAAACTGAGCAGATGATTTCCATTCCCTGCCCTGCCCCTCAAGCCACCCATTGCTGTCTTGGAAAGGACGCCATGGCCAGGATTCGTCAGGACCTGCTTCTCCATAACAGAGTAAGCAGTGTTCTGGTTTGTTTTCTTTTTTGCTAAAAATAAGACATCAGTATCTAACATGTGCCATGGCCAGTAAATAGTGTGAAAGATAATGTGCTTTTGAGTAAACATGCAATGGTATCATCTACCACCTCTATATACACAGTGTTGAGAAATAGAACCTGGCCACAGCACCAGGCACAAATAGGACTTTATTTAGACTAATACGCTGGGAGCAAGACTTACAGGCACCTCTGGGGAAGCATTGAATTTCTGAATCATGTTCTGTTTATTTTTGTTTTACTTTATAGTCTTAGCTAAAATTGAGTACACTTTCTTCATCTAGTTTTACTTTAGCTTGTGCAGAACTGACTGGAATATGAGGTCTCTGAGGAAGTTTGCAGCAGCCCCTGCAGCAAGCACTGCAGGGCTCATGCTGTGTGGGATGCATGCTGTGCCCTAAGCCCATACAGTGTGTATGTGTACATGTATGAATGTGTCTGCATGCGTGCACATGTGTGTACACACGTGTATGTGCATGTGCATGGCTCTGGGGAATAAACTTGTGGCTGCCCTGTCATTGAACCTTTTCCGTGGTCTCTATGTATGCATTTATTACTTTAGACCAGGCTCCTCCTGAGTTGCCAAGGCGGGACTTGAACTTATGATCCCTGTCTCAGCCAGGCCCTTATTCACATAGTTTCTGGCAGCACCTTCCAGCTAGGAACAACCATGTCAGTGCTTATGGAGGGAGCAACATTTCATGCTAGTTGTACAGAGGGCACCCAGCCTTGCAAAAGCACCACCTTGTCAGGTCACCTGGGCCAGAGTGCTCACTGAAACTCAGAGCGCACAGGGGCGCCAGGAAGGGAGCCCCTGGGAGAGGCACCTGCTCTCTGTCCACTACCACAGACCCCACATCTGCTTGGTTATTTGTTTTAATGATCAAATGCTGAAGTTGAGAAAGAAACTGCATGTCAGTGGCCACCTGATCTTCAATAGCTCCAAACCCTGGGGGAGCCCTCGGTTCAGTTGCACCCCTGCTGATAACTTCCCTCTGGTTGGACCCCAGAATTAAGACACAAAATACTGCATGTGAAACCTCTTTAAGAACTTGGAGAAAATCATACTTTTCTCAGGATTTGGGACAGAAACTTGCTATGTGCTCCTCATCAACGCAGTAGCAGCATCTGCCCCAGAAGCTGCTGCTCAGAGACAGGGAAACTCATGCTTCTTTAGCAAGCAGTTACCAGGCAGAAGGCCTGTGGGCAGCGTGAACACAGGGCCCAGGTGCAGGGGTAGGAGGTTAGGGTTGTACCCAGCCCAGAGCCGGAAAGCAGGAGGAAGAAGTGAGGGAGCGAGGGCTGCTCTCTGCTTCCTCCTCTGTTTCTCCCTGAAGATGCGGAATCTACGCTAGAGTCATTTCCAAAAGCCTTGGTAGGTGTTTTTCTTGCCTGTTTTTGCTGTGTTCCAAGGACTTTGCAAATTCTGGAATCTGGTACCAACAGAGAGTGGTGGTGACAGATATGAAGCCTGGAAAGGGAGGAAACAATGTGTCATGGCCGCTCTCGTGGACTTCAAGCCATAAATCCTGCTTTTGTGACATTAGAGCTGTCCAGCAGCAGACACTGGGCAGCGCCTGTGCCTGGACAGACACTGATGTCCTTTCCCAGCCCTATGTCTGTGTACAGAAATGTCACCCCTGACACTCAGATAGCAATCAATGGCCGGGCCAGGGCTGCATGAAACTCAGAAGAAGGAAGTGATTCAGAAGGTGTGGATGGAGCATTTCTTGTCCTTCTCTTCTCCTAGAGCTACTAGGGTGCTCAGCTCTGATGCAGAAGACCCTCAAATTACACTGAGTAGGAAATCAACAGTTGGCTTCAAACTCACCAGAAATCACTTTTCAGTTTATTGCAAGAGTGACCGTTTACATGTGTAAGACATGAGGCCTCCATTTTTCTTCTAAATTTGAAACAAACTATAAGCTCTTGAGGTCATTTCAGCTCTAATCATTGATAAAATATTTATTACAGCTTTACCACCTCAGAGCCATCTCTGACCCCAGAAGTGAAAAATCTTGCTGAATTTAGAACCTCAGTGCAGCTGTTTCTTAGGAGTCAGGGGATGTCCTGGGACCCCTGTGATGCTCAGGTGCTGATATAAATCAGCGTGGTGATTGCCTATGGTCTACAAACACCCCCTGTGCTTTGACTCATCTCTTGATTACTTAAGAGTATCTGATGCAGCAGTTGTCACAGGAAACCTCTCCAGGAAGACACTGCACAGTCAAGCGCAGGTGCCTTTTAAAACATTCTCCTGACCTGTGGACACTGGAACCTATGGGTACAGGACCACAGATGCAGAGCCAGCTGCATTTCGATGCAGCCTAGCCTGCTGTCTGGAAAGTGTCCTCCAAGGTTTGTGTGAAATATAAGCTCCTCCACAGACCTTTCTTAATGTATTTACCAATCTTTGAGGAGAAATTACTTCTTATGAAAACTTTCCTCCAGTAAGAGAATGTTCCTGAGCCCTACCACCCAGACCTACTAAAGCCACACCTCTGCAGGCTGGCGAGGATGCCCTCCACTCTGGCTTTGGCTGGCCTGAGAAGCCCGGTCCTAACACATTCTAGGGATTGATGCTGCCGGCCTCTAGAGTTGTGCTTCTGTTTGTTTCATTTCTGGTACCAGAAATTGAACCCAGGGCCTTTGCACTGAGCTACATCCCCAGGTCCCTTTTTAAAATTTTTTGCTTGAGACAGGGTCTTGCTAAAATCTCTAAATTGCCTGGGCGGGGCTACTCTGCAGTATTTTTAACTCTTTTCCTCATTGTAAGAGTCTAGCAAGGTAAAAGAGGCCTTATTTGACTAAAATTATGAATTATTGAAAAGTCTCTCTGTAGCTCTTGTTCACTTAATAGATACGGTGGACAGAGCTGTGAGGCCAGGTTGTGTCACCCCCAGAAAGTGCCAGCAGATCCTCCCCGAATACTGTGCTCCCACAGACAGCCAGGTCTGACACCTGCTGTCTGCATTCCACTGCTGTCTGGTTCAAGGGACGACCCTTGACCCTCGACCTCAACCCTGACCTTTGGAGCTGCCTGCAGCTGTGTGGAGAGTCCCTGTAGTCAGGGGACCCAAGACTCCCCTTGGGGGAAGAGGGTCGCTCAGAGCAAGGCCACCCAAGTGCTGCACCCAGGACAAGCCCCACACCACACCTTGAATATGCTCTTTCTAGTGCCCTGTTCTGTTACAAGCAGAAAGCCTGTGAGGGTCCCCCACACCTCAGAAGCACAGGACCCAAGGAAGATGGTCCCTCGGACTTAGCACAGAGCTGGTGTATGATTCATAATCAGAAGCATGTATCTAAATGTCTTGATAAAAATAAATGTCTGCACTATATATGAAAAATAAAACTTAGTTTTATGTTCAATTTACCTTATGTTTTCTGAGGAAAATATACAGAGATTGTATATGTTCAGATACATTAGGAACACAGCTTTGGCTCTTTTTGTTCTATAGGTCATTTTGTCAGTAAAAGCAAAAACCTTCCTTATGACAACTTTAATGAATTTGTGGCAAAGAAAAATAACATAGAGAGCATAATTAATACATTTTATTACTGGTTCACACATCTCTGAAACACCTAGATATGAGCTATATTTAAATTCAGTTGTCTTTGATGTTCTGATGCTTCTGTTCATTAAAAATAGCTTCATATGAGCTTATCATCTGTATTATTACTATTGATATTGTTCTGGAGCTCACTGGTCCAAGCAGGAAGTGGCACTGTTCTTTCACTTGAATCATAATCTCTAAGCATTAGGTCTATGGTGTATGGGCTGCTATTTAGGTCTGTGGTGAACCCCCAAGTGTAGGGCAGAGCTGAGCCATTGTTGACTGGATGTTTTAGGAAGACAGACCTAAAGAAACGGTCTCAAGCAAACAAAATCAGAAAAAAGGAAGGAAGGAAGGAAAGAAAGAAAAAGAGAAAGAAGGAAGGAGGGAGGGAAGGAAGGAAGGAAGGAGAGAGAAAGGAAGGAAGGAAGAAAAGGAGGGAAGAAAAGATACAACCAAAGCAGATGTTAGACAGAAAAAGTAGGAAAGCAACAGCAAGTAAACAGCATGACAAGAATAAGCCAACATATAACAGTTATAACCATAAATATAAATGGCCTCAGTTCACCAGTCAAAAGAAACAGACTGGCAGAGTGGATTAAGGGACAGAATCCCACAATATGCTGTATACAGGAAACACACTTTATTCAAAAGGAAATCCATAGACTGAAAGTCAAAGGCTGGAAAACAATCCTCCATGCAACAGGTTCCCAGAAAAAAGCAGGAGTAGCTATTATATTTGCAGACAATTTAAACTTCAAACTGATAACAATCAGAAGAGACAAAGAAGGCCACTATATACTAGTTAGGGGAAAGCTGCAAGAGGAAGAGATAACAATCCTAAACATGTATGCACCAAATACTGGAGCACCAAACTATGTAAGGCAAATCTTAACGGACATAAAAAAACAAATAAACAATAACACTATTGTAATAGGGGACTTAAACACCCCTTTTACCCAAAGAAGAAAGGTCAGCTGGACTAAAACTCAGCAAAGATATAACAGATCTCAACCAAATGTGCAAACAAATGGACTTAGTAGATGTTTACAGAATATTCCACCCCACAACACCAGAATACACATTTTTCTCAGCTGCACATGGGATTTTCTCTAAAATAGACCACATTCTAGCCCATAGGGTATACCTACCTAAATGCAAAAGTATTAAAATTATCCCATGCATATTATCTGACCACAGTACAATGAAATTGGAAATTAATGACAAAGGGAATTCCAAAAACTCCATAAACACTTGGAAATTAGACAACAACCTCCTGAGTAACCAACGGGTCACAGAAGAAATTAAAGAAGAAATTAAAAAATACCTACAAACACACCAAATTACAAATACAACTTATAGGAATCTGTGGGATGCAATGAAAGCAGTCCTCAGAGAGAAATTTATAGCAATGAACTCACACATAAAGAAAACAGAAAGAGAAAAAATAAATAGCCTAATGCTGCACCTCAAACTTTTAGAAAAAGAAGTACAAGTCAAGCCCAAAGCCCAAAGAAGGAAGGAGATTATAAAGCTTAGGGCAGAAATTAATGCAATTGAGATGAAGAAAACTCCAAAAAATAAGTGAATCCAAGAGTTGGTTCTTCGAAAGAATAAGCCAACCTTATCAATAAGAGAAAAGAAAGAACTCAAATTCATGCAATAAGGAATGAAAAGGATGAAATCACTACAGATCCTACAGAAATTCAGAAGATCATTAATACCCACTTTGAGAATCTTTACTCCAATAAGATAGAAAACTCAGAAGAAATGGACAGATTCCTAGAAATGTATGAATTACCAAAGTTGAATCAGGAAAATATAAAAACCCTGAACAACCCAATATCAATTAATAAGATTGAAAATGTCATTAAAAACTTACCAAGAAAGAAAAGCCCAGGCCCTGATGGATTCAGAGCAAAAACTCCACAGAAGCCTCCTTCAATTAATTGACAAATTCAGCAGAGTAGCCGAATACAAAGTGAACACTCAAAAATCAATAGCATTCCTATACACAAACAACACACAGACTGAGAGAGAAATTAAGGAAACCATACCTTTCACAATAGCATCCAAGAAATCGAAATATTTAGGAATCAATCTCACAAAAGAGGTAAAAGATCTATTCAATGAAAACTACAGTACTCTGAAAAAGAGATCAAAAAGGATTTCAATAAATGGAAAAACATTCCCTGCTCATGGTTAGGAAGAACGAACATCATGAAAATGGCCATATTACCAAAATTGTTGCACAAATTCAATGTTCAATGCAACTCCCATTAAACTACCATCAGCATACCTCACAGATCTAGAGAAAATATTCCTCAAATTCATCTGGAACCAGAAGAGACCCAGAATAGCAAAAGCAGTTCTGGGCCAAAGGACAAGTCAGGTGGAATCACAATCCCTGACCGGAAATTATACTATAAAGCTACTGTAATAAAATCAACCTGGTACTGGCTCAAAAACAGACCTAAGGATCAATGGAACAGACTGGAAGATGCAGCCACAACCACAAACACAATCAGCCACCTAATCTTTGAAAAAGGGGCCAAACAAACTCACAGGAAGAAAGATAGCCTCTTTAATAAATGGTGCTGGAAAAATTGGCTTGCCTCTTGGCAAAGACTGAAAATAGACCCAAGTTTATCACCATGCACCAAACTCAAGTTAAAATGGATCACAGATCTTAGTATGAAAATAGAAACACTAAACCTATTGGAAGAGAAAGTAGGTCTCCTTGAAGACATAGGAGTAGGCAGAGAGTTCATTAACAAAAATCAAACTGCAAGGGAAACACTTCAGTGAATCAATAACTGGGACCTCATCTTACTGAAAAGTTTTTGCATGTCTAAAGAAATCACTAGGGCTGGGGATATAGCTCAGTGGAATAAGCACTTGCCTAGCAAGCGCAGGGTCCTGAGTTCAATCCCCAGTACCGCAAATAAATAAATAAATAAATAATAAAGAAAGAAATCACTAGCAGAGTAAAAAGAAAATCCACAGATTGGGAAAAAATCCTAACCAGCTGTCCCTTGGACAAAGGTCTTCTATCTAGAACATACAAATAATTAAAAAACATGAGCCTGTCCAAATTCAAAGACCCAATCCAGAAATCGGCATCTGGGATGAATACACACTTCTCAGATAAAGAAATACAAAAGGCAAATAAATATATGAGAAAATGTTCTACATCTTTAGTCATTCGAGAAAATGCAAATAAAAACAACATTGAGATTTCATCTCACCCCAGTAAGATTGGCCAGCATTAAGAAATCATCCAATAACAAATGCTGGTGAGGCTGTGGAGAAGTACAAACTCTTCTGCACTGCTGGTGGGAACGCAGGCTGGTGAAACCACTGTGGAGGTCAGTTTGGAGATTCCTCAGCAAACTAGGTCTAGAGGTCCCATTCAACCTAGCTATTCCCCTTCTGTGTATTTTCCCAGAAGATATGAAAACATCATATCACCACAATATATGTGCACCCATGTTTATAGCAGCACAATTTGTAATAGCTAAATCATGGAAGCAACCCAAATGTCCACCCACAGAGGACTGGATAAAAAAACTGTGGCATTTTTACATAATGGAATATTATTCAGCTGTAAGGAAGGACAGTCTTGAGGCTTTTGTAGGCAAATGGTCACGGTTAGAGACCATACTCATAAGTGAGATAAATCAGATGTGCGTGTGCAAGCAGCATATTGCGTCATTAGTGTGGGAGCCTGAAGGTGGGAATATAAATTAGGAGGTATGAGAGGAAACTGCTCAAAAGTAAAGAGCAATAGGGATGAAGGGAAGGAGAAAGGGAAGAGAGGGATAGCTATGTGGGTATATGTATATATGCAAGATGGCTGGCATAGTTGAACTGTTGTCTCATGTTGCTTTAATGTGAGGAACAATCAATGGCTGGTTGTTTGATCAATCTTGTATGTTTATTTGCATTGTCCTGAGTATACACTTTGAAGTTATCAATGTGTAATACAACAACCATGGTTAATCTCCTGCCACCTTATCTGTAATTCAGTTTTTGTACTGTTCTTGTACTACTTTGTGTCTGTTTGCTAATGTTTTTGTTCTTTTACTTTTAAAATAAAAAAGCATATGTTAGAAGAAAATTTAAATTTTTTGTGACTAACAATCTCAGAAAGATAAGAAAGCCTATTGTACCCCTGAAAAACCAGATCAGAATCTTTTCAAATTTATCTTTAGAATTCAGAGAATGAGAACTATCTTATAAAAATACAGATAGCCCAAATAAAAAATTTCAAAATACGTTCTGATCAAGAAGACTAGGCATTAAAAATAAATAGATTTCAGTTCAAGAATAAGCAAAAGATACAAGCTTACATTGCACTAAAAAGGATGTGCCCCTAGCAAACACAGAAAAAGGTGCTCAGTATCATCAGACATTTATTTTGCATTAATCCAAACACAAAAGCACAGTGAGTGCACACCACACACCTGTCAAAACGAATTAAATAAGAGGTGATGTGAAAAATCAAAGCTGGGGAGGATCCAGGAAAGCAGCTCCCCCATGCAGTGATAATGGCATATACAACGGAGCATTAGTTTGTTATAAAACTTATAAAACTAAATGTGTAACTACCATACAACACAGTAATCACATTGTTGGGAAGTTTGCTATATCTCAGACATACATGAAAGTGATATGCACGCAAAAATCTATAAAAGAACCTTATAGCAGCTTTACTTCTAGTAGTCAAAAATTGAAACAACCCAGATGTCCTTCAGCAGTTGAATGGTTAAACTATGAGACAGCTATGCTATGGAGTACTATACTGTCATAAAAGGAAAATGATAAAAAAAAAACAGCTTGCTTGAATCTCCAGAAAATTATACTGGATGACAACAGCGCGACGAGCAGTTCACCTAGTGCATGATTCTATTTACTTCGTTATTAAACCAAACACCTATAGGTCCACACAGGACACTGCAAACGAGAAATTTGTTTATTTTTTCTTCTTGCAAATGAGAAATTTAAAGGGGGGCTATGCGCATTTCTGGCAGCTCTGTTGCTACTATGCAGACACCAAGCCAGTAGCGAGGTGGAGGGAAGGGTGCAACTCACTGGGGGTCCAGGAGGAGGAAAAGCAGTCTGCGGAGGCACGGGAACCTGAGGGAGAAGGGCTGGGCAGTTTCTGATTATCATTCAGCTCCCGGAATGCTCTGGGTCCCCGTGAGCCCTCGATCTTCAGCTCAGATGTTCAGGGGCAACACTGGCCAGAAAGAGCGAGCCACCACCTCCCGCACCTCCTGTGGGGAGGGTCCTGTGAGAGAACTCTTTAGTGCTTGCATGAGGAGTCTTATCATACTGAGACTTTCATTTTCATTTACAATTCCTGTAACATTTTTATGAATCCAATAGCTTTATATTGTTAAATTAAATAAGCAGGAGACCGTGGACCTGAAGTTATCTCATTACTTTGACTCCTGCAAAAGGAACCACAATCTAATGTAGTACACAAACATAAAACCTCAAGCAGACTACAAGCAGCTGAATTCAGCCAATCACAGGCATTCCAAAGTCAGCCAACCACAGGAATCCCAACTCCAGCCAACCACAAATATCCCAACTCCAGCCAACCACAACTATCCCAACTCCAGCCAATCACAGGCATCTCAACTCCAGCCAATCACAAGCATCCCAAGTCCAGCCAATCACAAGTGTTCATGCTCCAGCCACCCACAGGAAGCTAGTCATCAAACCCTATCCATTTAAGGCAAAAGCCTGGCCTGAGGCTAGCCCTGTTTCTATCCTCTGCTTCCTGTTCTGTTCCTCTCACTTCCTCTTCTGCAGAGTGGAGCTCTCTGAATCTCTTCTGCTTTGAGGGCTGCTTCATTCATGAAATGTAATACACCAAGGTGTTAAATTTAATTTGCCAGTTTTTTTCTTTAAACAATATTAAAAGTTTCACATTTCATCAATGATAAATTAACTTATGAAAATTAATTAAGGCAACATACTTCCAATTGTAATGGTGTTTGTAAATGCAACAACCTGATTTTCTCAGACATAACACAGTTAATTCTGGGGACACCAGAACAAACACACCACACAAAATTAGCTGACTCTTGAAAGGAGAACAAAGGAAATTTATGATGAAGTAAATCTGACTTGTTTAAATTTTCAATTTTTTATGAACATATAAAATCATATTCTGTTAAAAGTATACCCATGATTCTAATATTATTTACATTTTCCTACTGAAACCATGGGTTAAGTGAGGTTGTGATACAGTCCAAGCATCCCAATCTGAAAACCCCACCTCGAAATGTTTCAAAATCTAACCCTTTTGAGTGTTACATTGGTGCTCAAAACACCTTAAAGGGTCTTACACTTTTGGATTAGGGATGCTCAGCCGGGAAAGTCTTTGTAAATATTCAAACTCTGAAAAATGTGGACTCTGTAATGCTTCTGGTTCCAAGTCCAGTAGATGAGGGATTCTTAGCCAGTGTGCTGGATTTCCTTAGACATCACCAACAGTTTAAATATGTGCTTGAGTGCACACACACACACACACACACACACACACACACACATGATCCTGTTGGTTATAAAACCTATTCCCAAACTAATACAAATGTATGACGACATAAGCCTAGCTTCTCAGCACACCTCATCACACTGCTGTCGCCCAGGATGGGGAGGACACACCACTACCACCTCCATAGCCACCCAAGACGGTGCAGACCTGCAAAGTCCTGTGACGCTCCTTATAAACCAGCGTGGCCTGCAATAACTCCCAGCAGGCGTCTAGCCCGCACCAAGCCCTTCTTCCTGGTGTTCACTGTAACGTCAGAAAACAAACCTGAGCTCTAGAGACAGTGTTTGGCTAAATTCTTCTTTGCCATCCAAGTGAAGGCATCCGTCAAAGCATCTTTTGGGCTTGATGCTACCTGTGCTTGCTGTTCCCTTAGGGTAGAGTTCTGAATTCCTCTGCAGTGCAAATTTATTTTGCCACTGTCTGTTAAATGACTAAATTTTAAAATTTGTGTTTGAAGAAGCAGAGCTCCTCAGGGGGTAACTCTGGACCTCTCTAGAGTATGTGTGTGTGTGTGTGTGTGTGTGTGTGTGTGTGTGTGTGTGTGGTAATGAACTTAGGCTACACCAAAGGCCCCAAACCATGGTATTTCGGTGAACCCAGCCCTCGTTCTGCACATTTTCTGCAGCCATGTCTCCCTCATCCACGTGTTAAATTCCACATATAACACAGGCCTGCTGACTGTGCACCCCCCTGTTCTTTCCATGGGGTTCAGAAACAGGCCCAAGCTGCTCATGGAACCAGTCTTTCTGCTCTCCTCTTGGTGCACAGACTAGAACTCATTTCTCAGCCGCCTCATGGTTCAGAGTGACTGTGAGCTGCGTTCCGGAAGTGAGAGTAAGTCATGCTTTACCACTTCTGGGGCAGGCCCACAAGCCCAAGCAGTGTGCATTCCTCCATGCAGAATGCCTGGAAGCAAGCCCTGCATATGGATAGATTTCCATCCACCACCCCAAAGCACGAGTGAGAAATAAACTCTTACTGTGTTAAACTGCTAACGGGCATCTGTTTCAGCAGCTCACCCAGACCACAACCCATGCAGACCTGTGTGTCCATGGCTCCCACAGCTTTGCCAATGTCTCCCCACTCCCTGGCCTGAAGCCCAAGTCTCCTATCTGCAAATACCCCTCCTCATCGTTAGGGGCCAATTATCAGTCATCTCTGGAATCCCACGTCCTTTCCTGATATCGCCTATAGCAATAGCTTCCCAATGCTCTCCCTGACTTTCTCCAATGCATCCTCCAAATGCAACCAGACTCATCTCGGAAAAAAGCACTGTGATCATGCTGCTGGTCTCATTACTCATTAGACCCAGACACCTTAGTGTGGTGTACAGTGCCCTGTCTCCTGTTCTTTGCTGCTTGTCCAGCTCCAGCCCCTGCATCAATTCCTCATATTCTGTTCCCACCTTACTGAATGTTTTTCTGTTTCTTAGACATATTATGAACTTTTTATTTCCTTCTGCTACTTCCTGTTAGTGTAATAGCATAACATCATTACTTCTGCAAACTTCCACCATTAAAACCCTGTTAAATGTACTGAGTCAGTGTAGTATCGGTGACACTCCACCAGCTGCTGTGAACAGTGGATGGCTCATGACTCTAGCAGTGATCTAAGAGGGAGTGACAGACGTTGAATTAGCCTGGCCACCTACACCAGTGAAGCTGGGTCGTGCAAGAGCAGAGTTCCTGCCTCCTGTGCAGACTCCAGTGCACGAGAGCCCTGGGCCGGGCTGGGGTGGACCTGGCACAATGGTCTTAGCAGCTGTGATTCATATTTCTCACTTCTTCCTTTTTAAATCCATAGCCGTGGCCCTGGAATAACCTCTCAGGCACCTTGCCATTCATTTCCTCCAGTTCTTGCTCTTCTTAAATCTAATATTTTGCAGAAAAAGAAGGAAGGAGGGGAGGGCACATGTGCTGGCTTTTCCTCCTCCCCAATCCAATCACTCGTACACAGCACTCCCAGCACTGCTCAAGGTCAGGGGCTTGAGGACTCCATGTGGTCCCTGAGACATTCTGTGTGCTCACAAATCCCAGTTACTACTTCCACTACCTCCCACATCCACATGAGGTGAAAGGGAAGTGGAGTCTGGGTAAGACGGGGCATCCGTCCTCCAAAGGTTCACCAAAAGGACATCAGAGGTGATGCAAAACAAAATTATAGCCTGTCCCTTACTAAGAGAACCTTGGAGCTTTTGTAAACATCTTATCCTCCTCTCCTTCAAGTCTGTCTCCAGATTTTTCTGAAAATATTACCCCAGCCTGCTGAGAAGAAGGAAGGTGTGGTGGACTGACAACTGGTGGTCAGCTTGTAACACCCAGCTGAACTGAACCAGTGTGGTGTTGGGTGTGGGAGGCCCACCCAAGGATTGTTGCCAGCAGCATAAAAGGCAAAACTGGAGAGGAAGAAGTTTAGGTGCTATTAGGGAGCTGTTGGCTTTCCTGGGCTGTTGGTTCCCCTGAGGAGCTTTTCTGATGAATTTGGCTGTTCACATCATTGAAGGAGCTCAGGAATTTGTTGTTGCTGAGAATGGCTTCAGTTCACTTGGGGGGGGGGGGCTCTAGTCCTCACTTTGAGCATCACTTCCTGGCACCTGGGAAAATGGCGCATTGCTCAGTGTCCTGGAGAAACTTGTCACGCTGGCTTTCCTGATATAGACTTGGCTGCTCTCATCATCAGAGGAGCTCGGGTCCTTGCTGTTGCTAAGAACAGGTGTGATTCTCCTTGGGGAGCTCTAGTCTTCACCTTGAGTGTCGCTTCCTGACTCCAGTGCAGATCCCTCAGCCTGCTGGCAAAGACCCTTCATGACACTGGCAAAGACTTTCTAGCTTCCACCGCTGACCTGTGGGCCTTCCCAGTGCAGATACATGAAGCAGACTTGCATGGGACATTGTCGTGGGCCTTGGCCTCCAGTTGGACTCATGAAAGCATTGTTATGGGCTCTAGGTCTTCAGCTGGACTCACATAGGACATTACCGTGGGATCCAGGCCCTCAGCTGGATTCTTTTGTCCTTTAGTATATGGTTAGATTTCCTGCACTCTCTTTGTGTATCACTCTTTGGGTGACTGTTATAAAATAATCCCATAGAGTATGTGTCCTGTATTGTTTCCCTTATAAACCCCAAACTGCAGCAGAAGGTCGCAGTGAGGCTAAATAAAATGCTTGTTAGTAAAACTTAGTTATCTGTTTAGAAAAACTGCACAGCTGGTACAACCCTCTTGAATGATCACAATGAGTTCTCTGTAGATACTGAGAGTCTCAGCTTTCCAGCCCAGAGATGACACTTTATGAAAAGATTCTCTACTTCAAAATCTCACTATGGAGGGTAAATATGATTAGCTCTGATCTTCAAATAATAAAATGCAAGTTGAGAGGGATGGATTAATTAAAGACCAAGTTGTTGACACACAGCAGGGGCAGCGTCTTAGCTATGCTTTTCCCACCCCACAGAAGTTATCAGGAAGATTCACTGACATGTTAGTCGGGTCCAGCTGCTCTGACAAAGACCCCATAGCTCGAGGGACAGGAACAGCGGGCCCTCGTTGTTCACAGTTCTGAAGATGGGAGTCTGAGACCCAGGAGTCAGCAGACCCAGTGTCTGGTGCCCGCGGCTTCTGGGGCTGCAGGTGTCGATCTTCCCTGTCCTCACAAGGGAGGTGTTGGGGGGCAGAGACACAGAGGGGCACTGTCCTTCCCAAGGACTCTGGCCCCATTCGCAAGGGTACCACCCTCGTGCCCTCAGGACCTCCCACCGTCCCCCCCTCCTGACAGCATCATACTGCAGAAATCAGCAGGTGAATTTGAAAAGACAGGAACACTCAGCCCATAGCAGCCAATAGCCAGAATAGGAAGAATAAAGATAAGGGCAGTTACAGACTTTAGTAATTACTGAGAGCTCCTGACTGCAAAATATATTTTCTGAAGATTTCAAAACTACTTGGATAAAGAAAGTTAAGAGGAAGGTTGGAGAGCAAGGACACAGAGAAAGAAAAGAAGGGGAGGAAGGGAACTAGAACTGTCGTATCTCTGGCGCCTGCAGAGTTTGTCTAAACTTAGTTTTAGCTGGGAGTAAAATAAATTCCTAACGCATAATCAGAGCCAGTGGGTCTTAAATTACAAGCACGCTACATTTTTTAGAGATCCATGATGTTTTAAAACATTTATGTGTATTTATTTTTATTTCTTCATGTTAAGTGTACCCTTGAAAGCATTATTGCAAAATAAGATAGTTATCAAATTTTAGTGACTTCTACCTAAATTCTGCTTGCTCTGGGGCTTGGCTCACAGTTCTCCTGTACCCCATCTACAGACAGCCCCAAACCACCAGCTGTCTCATTCCACATATTTTTCATGGATCTGTTTTATACAAATATCAAAAGCATCCCCCGTGATGCCTGAGAAATCAGTAGCATTAAATAAATATAAATAGCACCAATGAGACTAACTAACAAGGGACATGAAGAAGAAAAATAAGGAAAAGAGAGAAAATACTGATTGGTGTCCTTGAAGACAGAGTCTTTGCTTGACACCAGGAGCACAGTCTCTGCCCATGAGGCACTCCTGTCATGGGGGAGGGCAACCATACCACTCCCACTGCGGGTTTCAGTGAAGCACCCACTGTGTCAGGCTGTACTCTCCGTGTGGCTGTTGTTCTTCACATTGTTATAGATGAGGAGTCTGAGAAACAAGTCATGCAACTAATCAGTCTGTAACTGTCACAGCCAGTCAACCACGATGCCATCACCCAAACCTGGGCAACCCAAGTCCAGATCCCATCCCATACTCTTTCAATAAACAGGCAAGTCCAGTGTTCCATCAAGAGAGCTCTGCTGCAGGCGCCAAGGGAGCAGAGAAGGAACTCTCTGCCAGGAGGGAGAGCGGGGGTATCCATGCTGAGTGAGCTGGTCAGCTGGGTAAGGTACTCAGAGAGGAGGCAACATCTGAGCTTTGTCTTGAATTATGAATCATTGTAATCACATATGCCTACTGAAGCTTAAATTCAAGAAAATAAACTTCAGTGTTAGTTGATAAAAATCAAGTGCTATTTAATAGTCAAATGTGAAAAAATGAACTATTGAGAAAGGATTTTATGGTCTTCAGTTCCAGAATTTGGACAACCTTAGATCCCATTGTTTATATACTGAGGAGCTAGAGGGAAAAGAGCCCATCTGATGCAAAGCAAGCTGCCTCGCAGACAGCAAAGCCTGTGAGTCCCTGCCCAATGGCCTTTGTTCCTAGTGAGCCGCTGAGGCCTAATCTTGATGTCAACTTGTTTGGCTGGAAAGGTTAGTCAGGACACGTGGGTGTGTCTGAGCAGGCCACGGAGGAGGGTCCTGGAGAACGACCCAGCCCCCTCCTCTCACAGTCTCCCTGCTCTGCATCTCAGAAGTCACACTAGATGCTACTGATACTTGTATAAGAAGCCCATACCTTCATGAGGGGCTGGAGAAAGAAACACTGCCGCAGACTTTGTCCAGCAGTCCAAGCCCCTTGGTCCTCCTGGTGTCCTATTCACTCTTCCACTGTGATAATGTTCAAGCACAGCACAAGAGTGCCGAGGACTCCACAGGGAGCTCCCATGTGTTTGTCCACCGGCGAGAGTGACAGCAACCACCTCCCATACCAGGGCTCCTGTGTCTCCACCCTGCCCTCCAGAGCCCCACATGTAACCACGCGGGGTCCCTCACGAAGAAAAGAAGCTCAGGAGAGGCTATGGGCAGCACTGCGCCCATCTGAGCAGTGGCCATGTGAGAAGGTGAGGCCACAAGGGTGAGGGGACACGTGTACACACAGTGCAAGTGTCATGGGGGGACACGGCCACAGATGGCTATCCACAAGACAAGGAGGCAGCCCTGGGACCTGCCCATGGCTCTCTCTCGGGCTGCCGGCCTCCAGGGCTGTAAGGACCTGCATTTCAGCTGTGCCATCTGTCTGTTCATGACCTTGGCACTGGCAGGAGAGAGCACATGTGAGACAGGCATGGCCTGGAAATGGAGTCTGTGACCCCGTGAAACCAGAGAAGCCGCCAACATAAGTTTTTCCATATTCTTTCATTTTTTAAATTGTTAGCTGTAGAATAAAAACCAAACAAGCTTATGGCTTCAAGTGCTAGACCAGGAGAAGGTAACCCCTCAGTGTGCTGATAAGCTCTAAGCCAAAGGACATAAAGTTCAAAAGGGTCGGTGAAACCTCAGCAACTTAAATCAGTCTCCAGGGAAACATCTCACCTGAAAACAAGCAGAAATCTTCTTTCTTCTGGAGTTGGTACAAATAACCCCATTGTCTGAGCAAAAGAATGGTGACCTCTGGGGAAGAGAATGACATTTCTTAAAGACCCATAATCACACCCAGGTCACCTGAGCCTGCACGCGGAACAATGGCCAGGTCTGTGTTTTCTGCTTCACGCTGGAAGGTGTTTCACTCTCACTGCTGCCCTGAAAATCGATGACTTTACAGTGAATCCGCCTCTGCTGTCCAGCTGCCTGTGTTCTTGTCTGTCTTTCACGGAGGACTTGGGCACTGAGGTGTGTGCACGCCAGATCTGCGGGGTGTCAGGACCCTGGCTCCTGGCGACACACACATGCTCTCCTTTCTTCCCCTGCTCTCCTGTTTGCTTCTGTCTTGTGGAGCTCCACTGTAACTGTGGCAGTGACAGGCGCCCAGTGCTCTCTGAAGGCAGAATGGGGACCAAGTCCAGAAGGTGTCATCCTGAGCCCCAAGCAAGGGGCTGAATCTGGGACCAGGAAGGAGGGAAGCTTGGTCACTAGAGTCAAGGTTAGGGTTGCTGCCCCAGACACCAGGAATAGCAATGTTATGTTCCTTCTCCAAACTCTAGCTCTTACTATGATAAGCCAAGTTTTGCAAAATTTATTCCAGCAGTTTTTGTGACATATCATGGCCACGTCAGGGTGCCCTTGAGTTATCCACACAGTAGGCATTACTTAAATATTCACATGGAAATAGAGGATAGAGCCTTACATCCCAATAAATAAATCGAAGTTGACTGACAACTGGCATCTGCTCACTTCCTGGGCCACCAGTAAACAGGAGCATGCCCAGGTCAGCCTGGGTAGGGCTGCAGACCAGCATCTGCTCCACAGAGCTCCAGGTCAAGGTCAGAATCCAAGGTGTAAACCACAGAAGGGCTGACCCTTGCCAAATGTGGACCATATAATTTGACCAGGTGCACATCCTCCAGCCGGGGAAGTGATTCCAGGAGACAGCAGGAGTCGGGATGTGGGAGATGAAAAATGAGAACATAGCTAGGGTGAGCAGCCCAGACCTTTATCCTGGACTTCTGATTGAGATGAATGAACAAAACCAGACCCATCCTCTCTGATGAATCATAAGCAGAATACACGAAAGGACACCTTGTATGATGTCGCATGCCAGGCAACAGGGAAGTCATCTCTGTAGAATCCTTAGGTCAGTGAGAAGAGCCACAGGGCCCATTGCACTGCTTGGAGGGTCTGGTCATGAAGCAGGGAGCAGGAGACCCCATAGGGCCCAGTCTTCTCCTCCTATCAGGCCACAGCCAGGTGCTGGTTATGATGTTGAGCACAGGGGGACAGAGTGATGACAGCTACACACAACGCGAAGCCCACAGGTCTGCAGAGCACCTCCAAGGTGCTCACATGGGTTTGGCCCATGTATACAGGATAGTCTGTCTCGAGGCTGCAAAGACCTGGAGGGAACAGTGCTGAAGACCACAAGACCAATGACAGTGCCCAGAAAGCCTCTCCATTCATGCAGAACTGGAGCAAACACTGAGAGGGCTCTTGACTGCAGAGTGGGGAAGATTTCACCTGTGCCCAAACACTCTAATGACTCAGGAAAGACACACCTGTTTGCAAGAAACTTAACTGTATTGAACATATTTCAGGATACTTAAAGGAATAAAATACCAACCGAGATGTAACAAACCACATCTAGGATCCAAGCAAAACATGCCCCCAGGAGGAGGAGTAGAACCCAGGATAAGGAGAACGTGAATTAAAGAAAACTGACTCAGAAGTTACACAGATGATAAAATTAGTAAAGTCATACAACATCATTATTTTATTATTGTAACTTTAATTATAACCATATTCCACAGGCTCAGTAATTTAAACACAAGATTAAGCAAGAGAGCCTAGCGGCCTCCTTTATGGCTTAAAAAAAATGGCAAAAACCCCACCATCCTTCAGTGAGCAAAAGAGAAACAAATGCTGGTAAATCCACACAGTGGAATTTTACTCAGTGCTAACAAGGAATGAATAACAGATACACACAACATAAGTGAATCTCAGCATAACTGCGCTGAGCAAAACAAGGCAGACAAAAGAGCACCCTTGGAACACGCCCACCTACAGAATGTTCTAGAAAATGGCAAATAACAGCAGAAAGAAATCAGCTGTGGGTGAGATGAGCTGCAGAGCAAGGAGGGGAGGAGGGAGAGGCTGGACAGGGAGTGACTTCAGGGCTCCTAGAATCGTCACGGGTACGATGTACTTAGTGACTGTGCAGCACACAGGAAAAGTGGGTGCACACAAGCCTCTGTGTTGTCTTCCGGGCGGCGTGAGCCTCTGTGGCCTCTCCTGGGCCTCTCATGAGCCCCTGGTGGTGTGGGCTCTGCCTCTCAGCCGCCTTCCCTGGTCAGCCCGATCACCACCCTGCCAGACACCTGCAGTGACCCCTATGGCCCTCACCACCATGGCCTCTCTCCATACCCGAATTTAAACAATGCTAATGTGCATGGTCCTCCTAATGCACTCGGATGGAAGCAGAAACAAGTCAAGATGGTTTCCTGCATGTCTTGGGGGGACACAGCAGAGGCTGTTTCAATTCAGTGGTAATTCTCCTCAGAAAGCAAGATCAGCCAGGAGAAAAGACCCCAGGAATTAGAGACCAGGTGCATGTGCTAGAATATTCCACCAATAATAATGGGAAAATAACAACAACTATCAAGAGGTTATTCAGGACTTCCTGGACTCCTCTCAAAGAGCCAACTTAGGAATCACCAGACAGCCTCCTTCACAAATGGTGCCAGGAAAACTGGAGTGCCACATGCAGGGCATTGAAACCAGATCTCTCTCTCTCTCAATCTGAACTTAAAAAACTAGAAACACTGAGAGGGCTGGAAGGTAACACAGGGGAAACACTCAAAGCCATAAACACAGACTCCTGCATTGGACTCCAACAGCCTAAAAAATACCATAAAGAATCACTAACAGGACTCCATCAAATGCAGAGCTTCTCCATAGCAAAGGAAGCAGCAGAGAAAAGAGAAATCTACAGCACAGAGGAGTTTTTTCCAGCTACTCTTCTGAGAGAGGACTAATATTGTGACAATATAAAGAAGTCAAGAAATTACTCCTGACAAACAAAAGAACCAGTCAAAACAGGCAAATAAATTGAATAGACATTTCTCAAATCATGGAACACAAATGGTCAATAAGCACATGGAAAACTTCAACTTCTTCAGTCACTGGGGAAACGCAAATCAAAAGCTCTGCCCCTACCTCCAGTCAGAGCTGCCATCAAGAACTCAGAAGATAGCAAATGCTAACAAGGCCATGGGTAAAGGAAGCTTCTGCTTTGCTGGTGGGAATGTAAATAGTACAACCACCATGGAAATCGGGGTGGAGGTTCCTCAAAACCTAAGACCAGAAACTCCACATGGTCTAGCTCTCTCCCTGGGCATAGGACGGTGATCCTTGCATACCTGTGTGTACAGCAGCCCAACTCATCAGGGCCTGGGAACCGCCCGGATGCCCACCTGCTGGTGAACAGATAAAGTGTGGGTGGTAAACACAGTGGAATGTGGTTCAGCCACAAAGAACCAAATCATGATATTGGCGGGAAAGCAGATGGAAATCAAAACCATCATGCTAAGTAAAATAAGCCAGACACGGAAAGTTAAGTGTCACATGGTTTTTCTTATGTAAGAAAGCCAAACATACATGCATACATATCTACATACATCCCTACACACATATCACATATACACATGTACATATATGTATATGTATCTACATAACATACATAAATACATACATGTGTGTATACATACACACATACATACACATATACATATACACCCATACATATCCATACATATGTACATACATAAATGCATGTGTACATGCACGATATATATCATGCACATTTACATGCACATATATGCACATGCACACACACATATATATGTACACATATATACACACGATAAAATAGAGGTGATGGGGAACAGGAACTCACCCTCCTGGATGTGGGAAAGAGATGGAGGAGGGGAAGAAGGGATGGAAAAGGACCAAGATATGCTCCACCTGGATACTGATTCCTCGAACAAACATCTCTATTCTGTATTGCAAATACAAATTAAGAAAATAAAATTAAATTCATTCATTTATTCTGAGACAGGGTCTCACTATGTAGTTCAGGCCAGCCTTGAACTCACTACATAGACCAGGCTGGTCTCAAATTCACGGTGATCCTCCTGCCTCAGCTTCCTAAGTGCTGGGATTATAGCCGTTTGCCACCACACCACCTAAATTTAATTTAAAAAGAAAAGAATCAATGGCCTGATTTTCAGCTATTCTAAATTTCTTGGGATTCAAATTTTAACCTGGCTCCAGATATTACCAAAATCTATAAGGTTGAATGTATTCTTTTCAAGTGTAAAGGTATAACTTTTTGTTTTAGTGATGTTTTAAATATGAAAATATCAAATATTGGATGAATTGCTGAGGTTAGGAGATTTATCTATGCACCTAAAACCCTACAGTGAAAGAAACTTTGAAGAAAGCCACACCCACACCAGTCTGTAGGACTCTAACCAAGCTTCAGGTCCCAGGGGAAAATCCACACCATGGGTTCGACCCTGCCCGGTGTGCTGTGAGGACCGCCTCATGTCCGCCTGAACCAAGTTCCCAGCTGTTCCCAAACAGAACCTTCCCCGAGCAGACCCAGAAGGAAGGAAAGGAGGAGAGGCGAGGCTGTGGGGAGCCTGTGCAGGTGAGATTTTCATCAGGTGAAAGCAGAAGCTTTGGACAGCTGGGAGGGAAGCAGCAGGGAGGGAGGGACAGCTCAGCCCCTCTGTCTTTATTCCTGAGCTGTGGACCCTGCAGGACCTTGTGGGCTCCCCTGGGTCTGATAATTACAAGGAGGTCAGCTGCAAGGGTAAGCAAGTACACGTGGGTGAAGCGCCAGACTGCCACAGGCGCAGAGCAGAGAAGGAGGAGAAGGGGTCACTTCAGTCAACCTGGGGTTCCCTCAACTCTGGGTGACTTTACATCTCAGGGAACCTGATGGGTGTACAGAAACATGCTGGGTTTGCCTAACTTGTAGATAAAGAAAAATGAAAGAATGGGACTTTTGTAGAAAATATTGCATTTTTTCTAAAAATTTGAATAAGCCAAATGAATGTGAATCAGCAAGTATTTCTCGAGGTGGAATTGCATGTGCACACATCTCTCCCTGGCAGGGGGGCAAAGGCATGGGACACGGAGGGTGGCTGGGCTCTCTGGGGGCTCAGCCCCCGCTGTCACTTGCTCCTGCCTGACCGGGGTGAGATCTGGCCTCCGGAGTGTGTAGGTCTCTGTGGACCTCAGTGCTGTGTCAGACTTGGTCTCCAGGTAACCAAGGCAATCACTACCCTCCTCCACCACCTCACAAATCCCATCAGGGACAGGAACAGGCTTCTCTGCACCATCAACACCCATGGGAAGAAACAAGGACTTCTCTTCTGTGCCTGCAGAAAGGACTTCTATAACAGTGGAGTTGATGACCCATGATGCCTTGACACTGGTTTTTGCCTGGTCAAATTCTGCCTGTTTGCTTTGTGAATTATTTGTGTTGCTAAAAACCCATGCTGTCAGCTGACAAATACATGGGATTCCCATCACCTCTCGGCTCCTCTTGCAGGAGACAAGCTTACCCTCCTCCAGAGCACAGCCCGTGGCTTTTCTGTCATGCCTCATTCTTGCCTGATGCCTCCTCTGAGACCTAGAGCCACTACTGTGTTGAGAGAGCGACACAAAGCAGAAAGCAGCCTTCTTACCTGCAGCATCAGCGACAGCCCCTTGAGAGCACAAAATCTCCAGAGTTTGTTTCCCCCTTGGGATGCCTCACAGATGTCCCCCAGGACTGTCAGTGTCCCCCAGGACTTCCTGTGTCCCCAAGGCCCCTGCAAGAGCTGCACCCAGTCCCTGGCCTTCACTTGCTACCATCCAAGCAAATCATACACGCAACAGAGGAGCGGAGCTTCCTCCTGTGGAAGGGCTGGAGTCCCCAATACCTATGACAAAGCACAAGGGGTTGAACAGTGCATCCCAAAATGCATGTCGCCTGGAAGCTCAGGAAGTAACTTTGTAGGAATTAGGGTATAGTTAGTATAGAATCTTGAGACAAGGGCTGGAGATATAGCTCAGTAGCACAAGTGGCTGCCTGGCAAGCACAAGGTCCTGAGTCCAATTCAAGATACAAAAAAAGAGAATCTTGAGACAATACCACCTCAGTCCTATAGTGAGCCCTAAATCCAGTGACCCACAGGGGACTTGTGGGGGAAACGTGGAACAGAGCAGGAAAAGCCAGAAAGGCACGGCAATGGAGAGAAGAAGGCAGAGACCAGGAGACTCCACTGTAGGCCAAGGATGCCCGGACCCACTGCGAGGCCCGAGGCCCAGCTTCTGGGCCGCAAGAATGGTTTCTGTCATCCTGAGCATCTGGACTGCAGTACTGCACTGAGTAGCTTTAGGAATCATCAGCCTCCCCCTGCCCACACCTGCCAGTCATGTGCCACCTTCCCCTCCTCCTGAGTGGTCGCTAGGTTTGTTGAGGGCATTCAGCTTGACAGACATGGATGAAGGGTGGGAATGTGACCAAGAACTTCAGCCCCAGATCAGCATGTCTTGGGGCTACATGTCATGTGACACCTGCCCATTTCCTCTCTCTGTTGAGGGGAACTAAGACACTGCCCAAGGGTGAGCCCATTCAGAGCATTTCCTGAGAGAATAGGAGCCTCTTGAAACATTTAAAAATGACCAGGTAGACCTTGACCAATCCTGGAACGTAGGCTGGCATGTAGAGCGGTGCCTTTAGGACACAGAAGACACTTGAACAGCTTAGCTCAGATCTTCAGGTGTGTGTGCTTCGCTGTCCTGATCCAGCACTAAAATTGGGAGACTGGGGAGGGGTGTGTAAACTTTTAAAAGTCTCTCCATGGTGTAGCCTTTGATATTTGATTTCCCTTTCACAGGAACTGTTTCTGGGCATAGATGCTACCTGGCCGCATCTCCAGAATTTCTTTCCTTCATCTTATGGTGCAGAAAGTGCAACAAAAGGCAGACGTCGCGACCCTCTCCTCCCCGACAGCACAGCACACGTGGTGGAGAAGACACCGTTGGTGGAGGCTGTCATCAACAACACCCCACAGGTGCTGTGGCTGGAGACAAATCTTCCACATCGGGGCTAGGTTTGTAGCATCTCCTCTGCTTTGTGGGTAGTCTGAGTGTGTGTCAGGTGTGTGTGTGCAGATGTGTGCAGGGGTGTGTGCCAGTGTGCGTGTGTACAGGTGTGTGTGCAGGGGTGTGGGCAGGTGTGTGCAGGCGTGTATGCAGGTATGTGTGCAGGGGTGTGTGCAGGGGTCTGTGCAGGTGTGCATATGCAGATGTGTGAAGGGGTATGTGTGCAGATGTATGCAGGTGTGTGTGTGTACAGGTGTGTACAGGCATGTATGCAGAGGTGTTCACAGGTGTGTGCAGGTGTGTGTGCAGGGGTGTGGGCAGGGGTGTACAGGTGTGTATGTAGGTGTGTGTGCAGGAATGTCCAGGGGTGTGCACAGCATTTATTTGCAGGGAGCAATACCTAACTTCTTCTATCTCTCCTGATTGCAAGGCTGCCTGTGCCTGACCATAAAGACTTCCAGTAAAGCAGCTTTGCAAAGCCCCTTAGCAGGAGCCACGTTTCGTTTCCCTGGTGAAGAGGCATTGACTACCTTCCCGTCTCAAGCATACGTGGCAAATGTCATTTCTATAGTCACCGTGCATTCCAATGCATCCAAAAATAAATATTAGGAGAGAAGACGGCTTTGAATCCTAAACACAGCGCAGTCTGTCTTCAGGAGAGAAGCAGCCAGGGCCGCTGGTGGTGGAAGCTCCTGTTGCCATGGGAATGAGTCCAGAGCAGCGATGCCGGTTCCTGGGGCCACATGAGTGGAGTGGAAGGCAGCGTTCAGATGCAAAGCCCACCTCCATATGTTTACCTGTAGAACTGCGGGGGAGAAGACAAGAGAACAGGCGCAGAGAAGTGATCGGCTGTGTGACTGCAGCATTGCAAGATTCCCTCTTGAAAAGATACATGTTTAACTCTATGTTCTACAAGCCGCAACACAACAGAATGAGGGAAACTAACAGCAGACTGCCTCAACTTCACTCCCATTAACCCTGAAGACTGCATCCTGAAAGAGGCAACTCCACTGGAGACCCCCGTAGGCATCTCCTCTCCTCGGGGCTTCAGGCTTGTGGGCTGCACAGGCTGCCTTTTCTCAGTGATGCCCTCAGGACTCCGCTGGGGTTCTGCTGTGGCAATAGCCAGCCAGGGCCTTGCTGCTCACTGCCGCTGCCGCTGCCCCTGCCCTTGCCGGTGGGACAGGCCAGGCAGTCAGGAGAGAGGCAGGCTGCTGGGCGAGGGCACTTTGCTCTCTGCCGGAGGGTCCCACCCACCATGCCCTCCCAGCCGGAGCCCTAAGAGGCTCATCCCTTCCCCAATCTGCTGTTTCTGGATATTAGGTTAAAAACATAAAACTGCCAACCTTCAGCCATTTTACCTTATAAAAATAGCAAGTTCTTAGAGTTGACCCGAAATATTTTTGTGAGGTTCTACTTAGAATGCAGATATTGAACATATATATCTAATACTAAAAATCCTCTACAGTTTACAAATCTGTTTCAATCTGTATAAAAATAACTACATTACCAATCCATGTCTAACCCGGCTAAAGGAATTCAGCTTTGCATTTCTGTAAGTTTTGGGCTATTCTCCTTCTAGGCATTTTCCAGAAAGTGTTAAAGACATCATATGACAGTGACATGTGTACCCGTGCTTATAGCAGCACAATCCATAATAACTAAATCATAGAAGTGACATATCCAGCAACAGGTGAGCGGGTAAAGAAAAGTGGTATATACGCGTAATGGGGCACTACTCCGCCATAACCAAGGATAAACTTGAGCCATTTGCAGGAAAACGGATGCGCCTTGAGACCATAATGTGAGCTGAAGTAAATCAGACAAAAGAGCAAAATAAAAGATAGACATTAGCGAGCAGAGAGATCTTTCCCAAATGGGGAGGGGAGCAAGAGATGAGGGAGAAGAAGGGCAGGGGTGTGGAAAAAAAGGGGGAAATGGAAACGGAGCCTTTGCGAAGCGGCCTGAGGGCTGGAGGCGCGGTGAGGGAGGCAGGGCTTCCCGGAGATGGAAGTCCCCCCCCCCGTGATAAATGCAATTATTAGCAGCACAATCACAGGCTAATAAAAGTTTTTAAATTTAAATATAAGTTTTGAGCGTTTGCCATATGCTGCACCCCAGTTGTGCTAAGAACCATGACTCATGCTTTGCAGGTTGGCCTGAGGTCACAGCTGGCAAGGTTTCTTATCCTAGGTCTTGGGGCCCAGCAGGTAAAGGCGGTGGGATGTAGACTCCAGAACCCGGTGGCCAGGGCCTCCTTGATGGCTGGCAGGAGGGCTGAGGTGAGCAGAGCTGGGAGGCCAGGCCCCCACTCCAGTGTGCCTTCCTCAGGCCGAGTGTCCAGGGGTCTCTGGGGAGCGAGGCTGCTCCTGCTGACCCTGTGAGCTCAGAAGCAGCTGGAGGCGCTGTCGTTTGGGGGCCCCTGCTCCTCAGCAGGTGCTTTCCATCTCCCTATTGCACCCTGGGCAGTCCCAGCACCCCACGTCTGCCCTGGGCCTTCGAGGAGGAGAAACAGGTCTCCTGGACATCTTCCGACTCCCTGCTTCTCTCTGCCCTGCCTCAGCTGGCTGCACGGAGCCTCCTTTCCTGAGGGCTTCTACAGCACTGGCTCCATCCTCAAAATCACCTCTTCCCAGGCCTCTGGGTGCTAAAGCAGGGGCCTGGGTGACCCCTTTTCCTGTGCCCTACCCTCATCTCCCCCTGTGAGTTTCCTGTGAGAACTCCTTAGGTGCTGCAGGTTGAAACCACCCGTTCCACCCGCAGTGGGCACAGGTTGCTGGGGTTGCTTATTGTTTCTGGAGAGTGGACTCCCTCCAGAACCACCACAAACACCAAAGCCAACGTTCAATGCCTAAGGGAGAGGCAAGCGTGGGCAGCCTGTGGAGGACCCAATTCCAGGGAGGAGAAAGAAGAGAAAGGGCAACAAAAAATAACTGTCAGTGGAGGTGATTTCTGGACATCCCAACTGTGGGCACCAGGGTTGGGTTTCACCAGGACCCCAGGCAGCACAGAAGTGTTCCCAAATTCTCCCCAGAACTAAAGATGGAAGCACTTATTTACAAATGCCCACCCCCCAGTGGATTTTGTTTCCAGAGCTGTTAGCCCTCAATCCTCCTGCCTCAGCCTCTCGAGTGTTGGGATTACAGGTACGTGCTACAATGCCAAGCTACAACTCTATTTCAGTATCAAGCCATGGCAGAATTACCTGGACTACAATATGAGTGCAATTCTGTACAAACCCCTCCAGATAAACACAATTTAATATTATGCCTCTATGTTTTACCATGGATTTTACCACAAGAAGAACTGCTCTGAGCCCTATGGTTAATATTGCAAATATGATTATAATTTTAATGGCCTCTATGTGTATTTTATCTGACCTCTCCTGAAATGGTGAATGTTTAAATAAGAAAAAATTAATTACAATAAAAGACATGTTACCTTTAAGCCCCCTCAAAATCCTCCTCTCCGCTCCAAACACACTTATCCCATGGTCCTGGCACTTCCTGCAGCAGCTCTAGGGTTCTTTTTCATGAGCGTCTTTAGCTGCACTGTCCTGGCTGCCTAGATGCCCTGAATTGATTCAAAATGTTTTCCTTTCATGGACATTTTGACTTTAGGAAGAGCCAGAATCACACAGAGCCAGATCTGGTGAGGAAGGAGGATGAGGATGCACCATGACATTTTTACCAGCCTGCCTTTCCACTGGGTGGTGCTCAGCAACAGCATTCACCATATTTTTTATCATATGCAGTAAAGACACCTCTGCAAAGAGGACTTCAGAGCTGCTTCAGAAAGTGGCAAGGATGACGAGGTCAGCGTTCAAAGGTGGAGGGGCATCTTGAGGAAGATTCATGACAGTGTGCCTTCCACTCTGATAAAATGTTTTTGTTTAAACTGGATTTTTTACCTGTGTGTGTGTGTGTGGCTTTCCCACCACACAGTCGTAATCCTTTTGCAAGGTGCCAACTGCACCCCTGGTCAGAGGTCCTACTCGTCCAAAGCCATGACCCACTCCCTTTTTTCTACCTTGATAAACCCTTATGCATTCCATTTTGCAATACTGAGCTCACTACTCTTGAAATGTTTGTTTCTTTGTTTTACCTAGAAAACTCTTATTTTTCTATTGGAGACCAATTGCCTTCATTCAGGGAAACTTCTGATACCAGGGGTCCAGTACCAAGCACATATTTCTATTGTGTTGTCAAAATGTTCTGGAGCTGTATTCATTAATAGCTGTGCTTCCCCTGCTTGATAGTGAACTTTTCAACCCTTTTTACCCACACTTTTGTTCTTCATTGATAATCAGAGTGTATTGTGTAGTTGATGCTATCAGGTTGTTGAGTCAATATTGTTTAAGGCGGGACATAAAATTATAAAACTGTGTCTCATAATTTATGGTGTCTTAGGTCAACAAAATGTGATGCCTGTCACAGCACTGGCTCCTGAGAAATGTCCCAGCACATAACTTTAATTCAATTAATAATTTTGAGCGATGTGGTGATAGTATTTTTGCTCTGCTCAAAGATGTGAACATTTTTCTCTACTTACAGATCATTATGTTTCCTTGCTTTGCACAAGAGTTTTATTATTCACTGTCACACACTTGCCATAGACCTAACTCCTACAGTCTGGTGCAGTAAATTCACTTGCTAACATTAGCCAGTATTTCAAGGGAGCAGGTATGAAAAGAGAAATGAGATTCTATTACTTTGAGAACATAAACGTGGAAAACATGCGCTGCACTCCATAGGAAGTAGGGCTACCGACTGAACTGAGCTTGGGCCATAATCGTGACCCTGTCAGAGATCAAATGCGAGGGTAAGAAGTTCAGTTTTAAAATGTGAAATTACTGAGTCTGGGAAAGAATTGCAGAATGAATGAATTCTTCACTAAAAGTCAGAGATTTTTTTTAATCAAGGGTATATGCTCTTGCCAGTCAGTGAACTCTGTTCGCTAACTTACCAGCTTATGCCTGTTACTTTATAATGTAGGCGAATGATATCTGTGGGTGTTTCCTATGCACCTGCACTCCCTGCACGGCAAGCCAGGTGATGCACATCACAGATAAGGCCTCTGCTCTCGCCGCTGTCACAGCCCACTGAGAGGCTGACAATGAACAAGGGAGCCAACAAGTAGCGTCAGGCTCCAGAGAAATGAAGCAGGCACAGCCCGGAGAATGCCTGGGAGCGAGGCTTCAGACCGACTCGGGAGGGCTTTCTAAGGCGGTGCCACTGGACAGCAGAATGTCACAGAAATAAGGCACTGGAGAGGAAAAGGCAGGACAGCTTGGTAGGCTTGCAGGTAGAGGCTAGAGCGTCAGCGGCCTGCAGAAGACTGGCAGGGCAAGAGGGCCAGGCCAGCACTTGTGGGTCACAAGTGTCATGACACCTGTGCATTTGGGTTCAGTGCGATCAGAGGAGGTTTGGGAGTTTTCAGGAGAAGCATCTTGCGACTATGCATGCACATGATAGACATACACAAGTACGAATGTCTATTTTTTCACCCATTCGACAACTGTGGAGAAAATTAGATGGAAACATTTTTAGTTGGAAAAAAGAGCTGCTGAGAGTTAAAGATGGAAAAGCAGGAAGACTGCGGCTGAATCTGGGAGGATCTGCTCACAGGAGCTGGCACCAGGCTGGCTATGGGGGCACAGGGGAGCATGGGCTTGTGACAGCTCCTGGGAGTTTGAATGAGATTCTGGGGCCACAAGATGCTGCTCAGGAGAAAGGCAGTTAGGTTGGGGGAGAACAGGGATGGGGAGGTGGGAAGAGTTTTTACATAATGATTTGATTTTGAACCTGTCCTGGCCATAATGGCAGAGAATGCCACAGGCTGGCTGTAATTTAAGACATGAAACATTCCCATGTAGACTGCAGGAGAAGAGTCATGGCCACGTATAACATCTCTGCACCCACCTTGAGCACGGAACACAATGTCCCCGTCACTAACTCACAAGCTTGTAATCCATAAAGCATTGTCCTCTCTGTGGAGTATATATTCCATGATAATTTAGAAACTGTTCAAGGAGAGGATTCGTGAAGGAGTATTTTCTTTTTTTTTTTTTTTTTTTTATTTATTTTTTTTTTTTATTTTAGAAACATAAAAGTACAAAAACATATTGACAAACAGACACCTATTATCATAGAAAATAGTACAATCACAACTAATCTATAGACAAGGTGATATGGTCTCAACAGTAGTTGTTGTTTTATCCATTGATATCTTCGAATTGTAGATGTATGGACCCATATACAGACATGCAAATTTAGTC
>PVLD010012648.1:0-59260 GCA_004027595.1 Dinomys branickii | reverse complement strand
CTGGATCACGGGTGTGTGAGGCTGGATCACGGGTGTGTGAGGCTGGATCGCGGGTGTGAGAGGCTGGATCGCGGGTGTGGGATGCTGGATCATGAGTGTGATACTGGGTTAGTCCCCTGATGAGTTTATAGCTGGGAGTGCCATTGGAAGGTGAAGCCTGCTGGGAGGAGCTGGGTCACTGTGGGTGTGGTCTGGAAGGGTGTCACATATCCTTTCTCTGCTCTGCTTCCTGCCAGCCCTGCGATGGACAGTCTCTCCCCTGCCAGGGCCCTCTGCCTGGCCACCTGCCTTGGAGAAGCCAACTATGGACTGAACGCTCTGGGAACTGAGCTAAAATAAACCTTTCCTCCCTTAACTTGTGGGTGTCCAGTGTTTCATCCCAGCAATGAGAAAGTAACTAAGACAACCAGGAAAACAGAGTTGCATGCTGATAGCTACTACTGGGACTTCAAAAGAGGGTTCAGGATAGGCACCGTGAAATACTGCTTACGTCAAGCATTTATGTTTTAAGCATTTACCATGAACTTCCCCTGAAAGAGCAAAGCATAGTAGTAAAACTTACATCACTTGGCTTCAGAGGGACAGAAAGAAGAAAGCAGGGCTGAGGGTTGGGGAGAACAGGTCTTACTGCTTGGTGCACACAGAGGCTCAGTCTGGATGACAAAGTCACAGGGACAGGTGGTGGTGACGGCTGCATGACCACGTGAAAGACTTAATGCCCCCGGCTGCGCCTAGAAATGGTTAGAACACTACACCATGTTCAGTATACTGTACCAGCATAAACATATAATTCAGGGTAAAAGTTAGACATTGTAAGAAAATGGCCACGTCGCCTGCTGCAGTACTCTGTCCTGCCCAGCTCAGATGGTGCTTGTGACACCCACATCGCGGAAGGTAAAGTGCTTATCACCGTGCTGTGTGTGTGTGCACGCCATGGGCAAGCCGAGGGCCACCGCCAGACCGGCCGTGAGCGCAAACAGTGTGCGCCGCCCTGCCTCCATCCCCTATGTTTTCCCAGGAGTGTGCACTGCTCTCACTGTGACAATAGAAGTAACACAGTTCGTTTCCCCTCCAGCTCTATTTGAAAAGGAAGGGAGGACAGAAAGGAAGCCCTGCACCTGGCCCCAGCAACCACGGATCCATGCGCAGAGCCCCTCGCGCTCCTCTCAGCTTGGGGTCTCAAAAGCCGAGAGCCACCCTCAGAATTGTGTTTTTAAATGTAAAAAACACGGGGCTACAGAGGAAACGGGGTTGTTCTGAAGCATGGCATCGAAGTATTTAAAATCTGGATCTAACGGAACTAATGTAGCCCCTGGGAAAAAGCAGACTGTTAGATTTTGCCAGCTCTGGGGATTGCGCCCAGGCCAGCCCTTTCTATTTTCATTTTTTTAAATTTTGAGGCAGGGTCTTACTAAATCTAAGTTGCCCAGGCTGGAATCAAACTTGAGATCACCTTGCCTCAGCCTCCCAAGTGCTGGGTGCATGTTTTAATAGCAGCACCACGGGGGCCGCTGGTTGGTGCCAGGTGGCGGCAAAGGCACAGAGGCCTGGCGGCAGGGGCAGCTGGGGTGGGGGCAGGCCAGGGTGGGCTCCCCAGAAGCCAGCAGGAGTCCGGGGTCGAAACCAGTGCTCTGAGGGGTCTCGACTGGCTCGACTTCCGGGAGCGTGGAACCGCAGCGCCGCCGGCCGACGCGTTGCTAGGCGACCCTGGGCGCGGGAGCGGGCGGGCTGGGCCGGCGCTCGCGAGCGCCCCCTGGTGTCCAGTCCGCCTGCCGCGCCCCGCCTGCCGCCAAGGCTGAGAGGCGCGGAGCACTCGCGTCTGCTTCTTTCAGGCTGTGGCAGGATGAAAGTGACCTCCTCCTCCCTTCCGGTCCCATCCGCGAAGACCCGGGTTAAGAATGCTTCCGGGTCGTTCCAGATGTCAATACAATGCTTTCCTCTTAATTTTTGCTTGTAAAGGCCACGATTGATTAAAAATACATTTTTTGAGTCAAGGTGTTGCTGTGTAGCCCAGGCTGGCCTTGAATTGTGGACTGTCCTGCCTCAGCCTCCCAAATACTTAGAGAATAGGTGTGCACCGCGACGACAGGCTTAGAATTTTTCTTTTTCGTTTTTTTTTGAGACAGGGTCTCACTGTGTACTCCAGGCTGGCTTTGAACTCTGGCCCAAGCTGGCCTGGAACTTGTGGTCATCCTCCTGCCTCAGCCTCCTGAGGCTAGATTTACAGGTGTGCATCACCATGTTTAGCTTGAGTTTTAAAGTTTTAAAAAGCTTTGAAGTCGGGCGTGGTAGCTCACACCTGTAATCCCAGCACTCTTGGGAAGTTGAGGCAGGAGGAGCGCTGTGAATTCAAGGTCAGCCTGAAGTGCATAGAGAAATCCTGTCTCAAAAAGACAAAAGGAAAAAAAAAAAGCAAAGCTTTGGAAAATAATAATGCAAGTTAACACCTGTCTGCACGGCTCAGACTTACCCTGGACTCAGTCCTGCAGATCCAGACTTGGTAGAGAGCTGTGCATATTGTTTCACTTGCCAGGCTGGTGCTGTGCTCCTGAGGTGTCTCCCCAGCCCTTCATCTGGGGTCTGTAGAGCCCTTTCCTACGGTCCTTTCGCTCCTGTGGGCTCCAGGACCTGCACTGCACTGACTAAGCATCCAGAGATGCTTCTGAGCACCAGACCTATATTTCTTTTCTTTTCTTTTTTTGTTCTTTTGACAGAGGGCCTCACTACTGAACTCACTATGAAGCCCAAGTTGGCCTGGAACTCAAGACAATCCTCCTGCCTCAGCCTCCCAGTGCTAGGATTACATGTGTGCACACCATGCCCAGTGGGGCCTGTGTTTCTAAATCTGATTTCTCTGCACTTCAGTCGCTGCCCACCGGCCACCCCCGCCTGGAGTCCTAGAGGCGTCCACTGTATATGGAGCTGGGGCCCCAGGGGCTGCCTCTGCCCTTCCAGCCTCCCAAGGGTTGATTCAGCATCTCCCCCTAAACTGCTGGGGGAGGCATCAGCACCAACTTTAGGACGATGCTGGGGGGGCAGGCACCGGAGACACAGCCTTAACATCCGCGGGGCATACAAACCCCATTCCCCTCTCTTCGGATCACCTCACCTCATCAGGACATTAGGCTCCCACAGGGAGCCGCTTGCAGTGATGACAGCTGTCCCACACAGACCTCTTCGTACTGCCATGTACATTCATTCAATCAACAAACACAGATAAGGGCCTACAGGACGCAGACCACCAGCGATGGGTGCGACCCGGACATCTCCAGAGGTAGATGTGGAGAGTCGTGCACACAGCAGCCGGCGACGACTGAGAGCAGCACTGGGCACAACCGCAAACATCCCCACCGCAGGGCCCTGGGTCTCAGGCAGGATCTCGATTTGCGCCTCCCAGGCCAAAGTCACGCTGGGCGGGGGCGCTCGGAGCCCTGAGCCCCCTTTGGGGGCCTGGTCCCCAGCCTCCCTACAGGACTCTCTGCCCGGCCCACCCTTGTCCCCAGTGCGGCACACCCGAGACAGGAAGTCGGCGGCGCCCCCTGGCGGCTACTTCGAGCCCTGTCACCGAATACTTCCGCTCTGCGGAAGAAATGTAAAAATCTAGCAGCGTTTGTGACAGGGACAGGGACGCCCTGCCCTTGGCTGAGGGGTTTAGTTACCACTCCAAGTTGTCCGTGCAGGCTTTTTGATTGCTTCTGAGACAGAGTCTCACTTTGTAGCCCCGGCTGGCCTCAAATATCTGGCGATTCTCCAGCCTCAGCCTCCCAAGTGGTGGATGACCCGCGTGGGCCACCACCCCCGGCTTCTCCCAGCTTTGACCTGTGAGTGCTCAAGGCTGAGGCCAGCAGACGCGCCAAGGACTGGCACTTCCCGATGCTGATGCCGGCCCCCTTTCCAAGGACACTGCCTGGCACCCCTCCCTAGACAGCTCAGAGCTTTATTTTGGACGCTTCACACTTTTTCCTGTGAGAAGCCCCACTGGTGAACCACCCTCGGGGCCACCACCCCGGGGCACCTCTTTTCCGGCCACCACCCCGGGTAGAGGACGCCCGGCTGGCTCATGCTCCCGACCTGGTGTAAGTCCAGTCTCCTCCTCACTGGGCCGAGCCTCTGGGCCACGACCCGGAATCTGCAGGCAGCAGGGACGAGCACCCACGGGCTTTGCCACTGCGGAGAACCGCGGACAAGAAGAACCGGCAGACGGCAGGGCAGCCACAGTGTCCAGGCCCAGGATGCCCAGGCCTTGGTCCTGTGAGGGGAAATACGGGGGTGGGGGGAGGACTCAGGGGCCAGGGAGGGCCCGGGAGGAGTTCAGGGGCGAGGGTCAGAGCAATGGGTGTGCCTAACACTGCATGACAAACATCCTGCAGCTGGGCATGGTACACACCTGTAATCCCAGCACTCTGGGAGGCTGAGGCAGGAGGATAGTTGCGAGTCCCTGCAAAGTGAGCTCAAGGCCAGCCTGAACTGTATGAGGAGACCCTGTCTCAAAAAGACCAAAAGAAAAAATAAAATAAAATAAAATAAATAAAATAAAATAAAATTTTTTTAAAAAGACCAAAAGAAAAAAGCCCCAGAAACATTAGGATCCTTATGTTTTTTGATTACAGATTACTTTCATTCTATTGTTTAAAGTTACAGGGTTATAAATTTAAACTATTTCAATATATAATATAGAAACATCAAAACAAGTCATTCCAGCTGGGGATACGGCTCAGTGGCACAAGCACCTGCCTGGCAGGTGCAAGGTCCTAAGTTCAAGTTCCTATACCAAAAAAAAAAGAAAAAACAAAACAACTCAGTCCAGTAGGAAAATCAGCCATTTCTTCTTTGGAACTAAATCTCTATTATATTTTATCCTAGTACTTCCACAAAACCCTCAGGCTTTTTAAATTAACTTCAAAAAGCAGAAGTACATCCTTCATTCCCCAGCAAGAAACAGGCAAGTATTTAACAGTAAGACACCTACTTAAATGCCTTGTGAATAATTGAAGTTGTCAGTATTCTTGAAGAGCTGAGAACATCTGACAATTCTTCAGAGTTGGCACAGCCACTGTGCGCCCGCCCCCGAGGTTGCTTCTTAGCTTCCAGAGAAGCCTCTGACTCTGCTTCTTCTCTGAGCCCTGGTGTGAAGGGAAATCCCTTCCGTCACTGCCTCCTGAACTGGAACGAACAGTGAGAGTAGGCGGAAATCGTCGCGCCCCAGAAGTCTAACAAATGTCACACCCGCAGAGCACAGCAGGGCCCCCTCTAACAACAGCAGAAGCAGGCACGGTGGTGCATGCCCATCATCCCAGCACTTGGGAGGCTGAGGCAGGAAGATCACCGTGAGTTCATCCTGAACTACACAGCAAGACCCTGGCTGGGAAAAACTAAAACGAAACAAACAGGCAGGGCAGAGCTGTGCCCCAAGGTGATGGCACATCTCTGATCTTCCCAGTGCAAATCCTAAGAAAAAGGCTGGAATTTAAGTTTAAAAAAGAAACTGTGAGGCACAGAGAGGAAGCTCGGCCACTGTTGGGGAGAAAGGTGTGCTGAGGAGGATGAAGAAGGGGATATGCTGAAAATGGGAAACTCTAGCAGGAGCTGCAGCCGCCCTTGCAGCCTCCACTGCCACCTTTCAGAGATGGAACCCAGCTCGCGCCAACACGCCAGCCCCGCAGGCCCTGTCCTTACGTAGGAGGTGACGTGCACCCAGTCCACATGTCCCAGCCACAGGAACACAACCTGCTGTGGGCGGCTTGGAAAAGACAGAGGCTTTGCTCACGGGCCACAGCGAAGGCCAGGCCAAGGCGCAGGCAAATTCCCGTCTTCGGGCCCCCGGAGGCCCAGATGGCCCCTCACCACGGCCTCACATGGTGTGGGTGAACAAGGCTCCGAGGGACACTGACACAAGCACCTTTCTCTTTCTTTTTTTTTTGGCCACTGGGTCTCACTATGTAGCCCAGGCTGGCCTTGAATTCTCTTTGATCCTCCCGTCTCAGCCTCTTGAGCACTGGGATGACAGGCATGCGCTGCCACCCCTGATTTAATCATCTTTTAAACCCAGAAATTCTCATTTTAGTGAAAGCGGTTCCTGCTGTCAGTGCTAACCCACACATTAACCTTGCTGACCGGGGCTGGCGCCAGCTGGGGGTATCCAGATACAAGCGGGATAAACCTCTCTCCTTTACTTCCCATTCCTCTTCATGGCCGCACAGTGCTCCGCTGCGTGCGTATGCCACGCTCCTTTTATATCAGGAAGGCTACCTTAGTAACACACAAGCTACAGACGTTTCTCCTTGGTGGCTACTTGGCTTCTGCCATTAAGAATATTTTCATGCTTAGGCAAACAAACTGCAGCATTGTTTCTCTTGTGACTTTTGGATTTTGAATCTTACAATGAAATGGTTTCCAATATTATGTTAAAATTCTCCTGCAACAGCTTCTTGTAATGTTATGGTTTCATTTTTAAAAATGTTTATACCTTTGATTTTCTTATAATTTATTTTGCTGTGAAGCATTAAACTGACTTCCTTTCATTCCCTACAGTTTGCCACCTGTCTCCAAACTGCCATGTCTCCCCCAGAATAGACCCAGCTGGAAAACAACCAGCTTTGAAAACTAGAGGTCAAAAACGCCACCCCGATCAAAAGCCTGGCCCATCTCTGGGATCCTCCATCACCCCCGGGACCAGGCAGGGCCGGGGACCCCCTGCCCATCATGGTGTAGATCTACAATGTCCCCCAAAGTCTCGTGCTAGCGAGGCATGGTGGCGCACGCCTGCAATCCCAGCACTCAGGAGGCTGATGAAGGAGGATTGTTGCGAGTTTGAGACCAGCCTGGGCTGCAAAGTGAGCTCAAGGCCAGCCTAAAACACACAGGGAGACTCTGTGTCAAAAAGACAAAAAAAAAAAAAAAAAAAGTCTCACGCTTAGAGGCGGTGCCTGGTCAGAGGAGGTCGCGGCAGGTGACCTGGAAGGGTGTGCTCTTGTGCCCAGCTCCTCCCTCTCTCTGCTGCCTGGCCACTGTGAGGTGAGCAGTTGCCCTCTGCCGGCCCTTCCACCACAGTGCTCCTGGGGCCACAGCCATGGGCTAAATCCTCTGACTTGCGAGCCAAAATACACCCCTTCCCCTTTCAGCAGTGGTGTTGGGTGTTCTGTCCCAGGGCTAGGAAGGTAGTAAGAGGCCACCCCTGCCCGGCCTTTCCACAGAAGCATGTGGGGCTCAGGACCCTCATCGGGAGGCAGCCCCTGGACAGCAAGCTTTGATGACGTGAAATCCTACAATGTCATTTGTTATGCTGCCTTTGTGACCCTAAAAATTTCATGATGTCACCCTGCCTGAGTGACTCCCACTTCCCCATAGGATCTCAGGGACTCCCTCATGATGTCTAAACCCAGAAGTGCCCTCTGGCCGTGCACATCCGGCTTTCTGCACAGGCCTAGCTCTCTGGAGTGAAATGCACACCCTTGAAACAGCAGTTTTCACCTCCTCTTTTAAAACTTCTGGATCCCTTTTGGTGAATTTTGCTGTAGGTAAAGTTTTACTGCATTTTACTGAATTTTAGTGTAGGCAGTAGGTAAACGTATAAATTCGACACAGATAGTCACAAGTGAGTCCATGTGAGTGGCTCTTCCCCAAGACCTGCTGCTCTGTGCTAAACCATGCTGGGTGCTGCTGCTTGGTACTTAGTGCTTAGTCTTAGTGTTGTGTGCACACCTGTCCTTGGCACTTGTCCTCAGAGATCTCAGGCCCGCGGCTTAGGGCCACTGCTGCAGAAACTGAGCTGAACTCTGGCCTAAATGGATGCTCAGAAAGCAGCAGTTGATTTACACATTTTAGGAGGTATTTATTTATTTTTTTAGAAATAGGGTCTTGCTATGTAGCTCAGGCTGGGCTTGAACTCACAGCAATCCTCCTGCCTCAGCTTCCTACGTGCTGGGATTATAGATGTGTGCCACTATGCCCGGCCATTGTATCACTTTACAGAGTCTGGTGGGGCTGGGGATATAGCTCAGTGGAATAAGTGCCTGCCTGGCAAGTGCAAGGTCCTGAGTTCAATCCCCAGTACCACCAAATCCTCATTGTGCTTTGATCGCTTCTCGGCTTTTTGGCTAAGATCAAGTGTAGTATCTGTTCTTATCAGTTTAATATCTGATACGTCCTCTACCTGAGGACAATATATTAAATGGATTTTTGGAGCTGGGAGATGGAATAGAAGCTTGCTCCATCCACTCCACGCATCGACCTGGTATTGCAGTACCTCCAGGAACGGTGCACCCCCCTCGGGATCGCTACAGAGTCTGAAAGTTGTCCTGATCCACCTGGTCCAGTGAGCAGGTAAATCACCTGTATCGGACACAGCAGACGGCCGACCCAAGTGGGGCCTGTGACAAATGTGTGGCAGACTTGGGGATGAACAGGATGTCACGTAGCCCTCGGCTGCGGGAGATTTCAGGGTCATCTCTGAGGCTGCCTGAATTCTGTTTCTTTGGAAAATTGTGGATGCCAATCTTCTAAACCTAAAATCCACCAGGCTTGGTGGCATAGGTTTGTAATTGCAGCACTTGGGGGGTTGAGGCAGGAGGATTACTGTGAGTTCGAGGCCAGCCTGGGCTACAAAGTGACTTCAAGGCCATCCTGAATAGCAACCCTGTTGTTTGAAAAACAAAAATCTAAAACCCTCTTGAATTAGAAGGAGGAGGACACAAAGCTGGCCCGAGTCTTCTCAGTTAAAGCAAACCTGGGCACCCTAACTCTTGTGCTACAGCTCTGAACCTGGGGCAGCCGCTGTCCTGCCCCGGCATGGCCACTGCCCAAAGGACTGGGCATGAGGTGACCTTTCCAGCCCTGAGCTACCAGGCCCCGCCTGCACCAGGAAGCCAAGTCTCCGACAGGGCGGGCCTGAAGCCACCAGGGCTGCTTTCCAAGTCGGGACTCATATGGCAAACGATGCCTAATGCTCCCAAATGCCAGGCCTGCGCCAGACCCTCAGCGTTTAACAGCAGCTGGTCTGCAGCATGGCACAACTGATGCCTGGACACACTTTAAGTGCACAGAAGACACCATGCCCCTCTGTCTGGACCCATTCAGTCTTCTTCAACCAATGTTATTCTTTCTTTTTTGTTTTGTTTGAAACAGGGTCCCACTATGTGTAGCCCAGGCTGGACTCGAAATCACAGTGATCCGCCTGCCTCAGCCTCCAGAGACCAAAGTCATTCTAGTCAAAGTTGCTCACCTGTTGCCTACATGGTTCAGCCAAGTTTGTGATGAATGTGTAAATTGGCTCCTCCAGCAGAGGTTCAGAGGGCTGAGGCTCCCACCCACAGCCCTGATTCCCACCCCCCAACCGGGAGGCAGGGCCAGGACCGAGAGTCTCCACCCGGGGCAACTGTGCTATGCAGCCCTGCTTGCATCCTAGATCCCTCACCTCGGAGGAGCAACCTCCTAGCTCAGTTCCGGGGCTGATTCTCACAGCCCAGGCAGGCGCCAAATGTCCTCCCCGCTGAGTCCCACTGCGCAGGCTCGCGGTCCGGGCAGCAGCTTGACTGTGCCTCTGTTTCGGGCACAGCGGGGCCCTGGTATAGATTCAGAGCCTGCCACACCCGGCTCAGAATAATTGTCACCAAGGCTCGGCTGTCTGGGCCGGGTGACATAGGTGAAGGGAACGAGGTGACGACGGCCCAGAGGCCCAAGCAGCTCCGAGCTATTTCCGACCTCACACCTGCACCGAGGGTCTTGCTGCAGACTCCGGCTGGCTCTGCTCTGGCCAGGAAATGCAAGCCGCAGGAGCCCCGAGGGACAGGCTGGTCCCGAACCTCCGGGTTAGCCCACCAGGGGACTCAGCGGGTGTGGACGTCATCAGACGGCTCCCAAGGGCTGAAGCCTGTGACAGGCAGACCCGGAGGGCCCACCCGCTGGGCCAGGGCGCCCGTCCCCCTTCAGGGCTGCTTGCTCTAAAATTGGCAGGGACAGAAGCGCCGCCCACGCCCGCCCGGAGACCCCAGCGCCCGCCGCACGTCCGTCCCTCCCCCTCCTCGGTGATGGGGCGGGGCAGTGGCATCCGAGAAGGGGCGGCCCGGCGTGCGTGCGCGTGGACAGCTTGGGGGAGGTGTGCGGTGACTCGCAGGGTTTGTCCAGCGCAAGGGTCAGATTCAAGGGGTTCGAAAGTGAATTTAGAAGGCAGCTGCCCTCCCCGCAGTTTAGTTCAGGACATTCCTGTCGCCCGAGAGACCCCCGTTACATAAACTCGGCTCCCAGTGTCTGCTCTGCAGTCTCTTCCCGAAGCTGGGCGCACCGGCGCACACATCACCACGTAACTTGGAGGCTGAGGCGGGAGGACCGCTGTGAGTTCCACCTTGGGAACTGAGTTAGAAAACCACCCCTGCCGCAACCTAGGAAGCATTCTACCGGGTGGAGGACGGACAGTGTCTGAGAGAGAGGCGGCTCAGTTTCCCAGAAGCCAGCTACACCCGGCCTCCCAGGCTGGCTAAGGTGAAACCTCCACACCCACTGTGGCCATTCAGGGCTCCCACGACACCCCTCTTTCTCTGCCACCCCGTGCCCAGCCTAGCGGGAAACTCAAGGGCTCTGCTGGCAGAAGATCTGCAGGCTGCAGATCGCCGGCCACACCAGGCTGACCTCTGGCCGTGCTGTCCAAGCCTCACACCCTGCCTGGGTCTCTACCCTCCAAGGCTGCAGGAGCCACAGCCGCTCAGCCAGAACTGAGATCAGGACAGCAGGAGCGCATGTTAGCACCAGACGCAGCGTCCTCCTTCGACTCCATCTGGGTCTGACGCGTCACCTGCTGTTCCCAACGCAGAAGCGCAGAGGGTGGAGTTGTGGTTTTCCCCAGGCTCTGCCTGGATTGAAGTGCAGACTCGGCTCTCGGCCCGAGAACAGTGTGAAGCGGCCGCCAGCAGTGTCCTCTGCAATCCCCAGTAAGAAAACAGAGCTTTAGCTTGGGTGTGGTGGTGCATGCCTGTGACCCCAGCACTCGGGAGGCTGAGGCAGGCTGAGGCAAGAGGGTTGCTGCCAGTTTGAGGACAACCTCGGCCGCACAGAGTTCAAGGCCAGCCTGAACTGCATAGCAAAACCTTGTCTAAACAATAAAATAAGCCCCCCCAATACATCAATTTGGCCAAACTTTCTGGTTTCCTAAGATTCACCTCCAACACTTTGCATGCAAATTCATCCCCACATGAAGGCCCTACCTGCCCCGGCCCTACCTGCCCCTGCCCTGCCCATCCCCTCGTGGGGGCACAGGGCTCTGGGGCACAGGTCACGGTCCCGTGGCAGGGACAGCCAGACAGAGTCTTTCCAGGGCGCACATGGCAGAGATGCCACAGAGGATCGTGCAGGGCCAGGACAAAGAGGTGCTGGGAAGGGGACGGAGAGACCCACGGGAAGGGCCTGGGATCTGGCATTAGCTGTGCCATCTACAGCTGGTTACAGGAGAGGGGCTGAGGTCGTGCACTGTCCCTCCTGGCACCTGGGCAGCTATGGTGGTCATGGTGACAGTGGCTCAGTCCATTTCTTCCCTATCCCCACATGGTCCTGAAGGACCAGGCCCCAAGGCCAGAGAAGCCGCGTGTGGACAACTCCAGCCTGGCCCCGAGCTTCTCTCCACCCTCCAGGTCCCATTGTCCTGAGGGACACAGGGCTCCTCCTCCAGCCATGGAGGAGGGGACAGTGCCACCCAGAGACCCACAGAAGTACAGATGGCTACCAGGGTGACAGGCCCGCGGCTCTGTGTCCTGACGCAGCCATGCACGCACCTGGAACCTGGGGCATTCAGGGAGTGATTTTAAATTTCTGACAGTGGCATCCCTGCCATGCTGTGCTTACAAAGCCATCCAGGGCTCATGCCCAGACCCCAAGCCGTCCTCTTGTGAGGGCCTAGGAGCTCTGGGAGGCTGGTGCCTTGGTGGTTAGCAGAGGGGGCCAGAGACTCCCGCCCTCCCAGGTGGTGGCGAGAGCCGGAAGCAGACCTAGTCTAGAACCTGAGGCGGCCCCCTGCAGTCTAGAACCTGAGGGTGGGGCTAGAACCAGAAGCCTGGAACTTGGAGCCCAGAATCTGGATCGGAACCCGGAACCCGGAACCCGGACTAGGATGTGGAGCCTGGCATCTGGAGGGGAACCTACAGTTCGGGAACCTGGAGCCCAGAACCTGGAGTCTGGGTGAGTCTAAAGCCTGTGTCCGGAGCATGGAGGGGAACCTGGGACCTGGGGCCTGGAGTCTGGAGCAGAGTCCTGGGCTGGTGTGGAGGGGAACCCTGGAGCCCAGAGCTGAGCCCAGAGCCCAGCAGGAGCCGGGTCTCCGCCGCCCAGCCCCGAAGTCTTCACAGATGGATGGCAGGCACCAGCCCAGGCGCCTGTCGGGGGGTCAGGCTCCAGGAGGAAGCTTCACAGCCTGACCAACCGACACGTACTGGACACAGGGCTGGCCTTGGCCACGAACTCAGTGTGGCCCTGGGGACAGCTGAGGTCCCCGGGCCTGAGGCTCCTGCTGGAGAACTCTGGTGAGCCCATCCCTCATCTACCGGGTCACTGACAGCTCAGGGTGGGGAATGGGTCCTGTGAGCCCCCCAGCAACTATGGGTGGACTTGCGGGTAAGACGGTGTCAGGGTCCCCCACACCACACGGGAGTTCCCCGTGTGCTCTGCCCTCCCTCCTCCTGCAGCTGGTTCTCAGGCGGGTTGTGTGTACCAGGTGCTGTGCTAGGTAGGCGTGGTGGGTCCTCCCACCACAGGGCTGGGCACCCCGGGAGAAGAAGGGAGGTGGTGATCCCTGGTCAGTGTGACGGGGTTGAAGGGGACACGGGGCAGGAGGGATTTTGAGTCAGGGTTCTGTGTAGCTTGGGGCTCACGCTCGGCTGCCTTGCCCGTGAACTTGAGGGACATGCACCCCCTTCCAGCGGTCTGGGCTATGTCTGGCATCTGTTATCTGCTCCAACTCTAGCTCACTCTGGAACACAGCCAGACCTAAGCTGGCTTCTAGAACTGCTTCACCCACTTCCCAGGAGTACAGGTCTCCTGTGCCACCCTGCAGAAAGGAAAACCTCCAACAGCTTTCATAAAAATAATTTTATTTTTTTATTTTTACAGTGCTAGGCATCAAACCCAGGGCTTCACATATTAGGCAAGTGCCCCAGCACTGAGCTGTACCCCAGCCAATCCTGTGCTCCCCAGGGGGCATCTGACAGTGTCTTAAAACACCTCTGTTGTCCCAGTGAGGGAGATGGGGAGCTCCTCACATCTACTTGAAAGAAGCCAGGGATGCTGGTAGGTGTCTTACAATGCCCAGGAAGGACAACCTTCTGTGACAGAGAATCATCTGGCTCCAGGTGTCAATGATGCCCAGGTTGACAAACCTGAATCTGCTGAGCGTGGTAGTGCACGCCTGTAATCCCAGCATTTGGGAGGCTGACGCAGGAGGGTCACAAGTTTGAGGCCAGCCTGAGCCACAAAGTGAGACTCTGTCTCAAAAAAAAAAAAAAAAAGTGTAAGGAAAGAATGGAAAGAATTCAGAAATCAAAAGGAAGAACTGGAAGACCATGGGGCTAGCACCTCTATTCCTGCAGCAATTACCGTGGCTGGAATGGGGTGGAGGTTAAAAGTAGGCAGATACTTCAGTAGCTTCTAAGAGGTTAGACAGCCCCAAGAGACACAGCGTAGGATGACTGGGACTACGGTGGCCCCTTCTGCCCAAGAAGCCAACCTGAGACGTGGCCTCAGCCTCAGTGACCTCAGAAGGTAGCACTGGGAGAGTCTGACAACCTTCTCCTGGTGATTCTGATGTGGGCGCCAAGCAGTCAAAGTGACACTGAATACAGGGCCATTTCTGTCTCAGAATGGTCCCCGTGCTCAAGGTTTCAGGGGCCACCAGCACTGTTTGCCCTTTTATTCTGAGTCCCTGTAACCAGTCCCAGGTGCCGTCTACATCCTTCTTGGATGGGGAGCCTGAGTTCCCTGCTTTCCCCTCCTTCCTCTCTCGCCCCAGCCCAGCCTTCACGTAGAAGGCAGAGGCTCACCTCTGGCCCACCATCTTGACGGGTCATGAAGCACTGTGGCCTCCTGCTAGAGACACACCCGAGCGCCTGAAGGTAGGACGTGGCCCCCACTGCTTCGTGGGCACCTGGCGGATGCCGCCCCTTCCTCATTACCATAGCTGCTCAGGACACCACGCCTCCTTCGCAACAGAGGGGGTGGGCATGGAGGGACAACTGTGGTCACACGACCAGCCAAGGCTGATCACACTCATTGAGGTTTAGAGCTGAAGTGTGCCCCCAAAGCCTCACACACTTGGAAGGTGGATGGATCATGAGGGAGCCATAGTCATGAGGTGAGGTCAGGGCTGAATCTGCCACTAGAAGGAGGGGCCTGGTTGGCGGTGGTCCTGGGGCTGTGGCCTGGAAGGGCGCGATCCTCTCCCCGTTCTCCCCCTTCTGCCTCTGGTTGCCATGCCGTGAGTGCCCTTCCTCCCCCACACTTCGACATGATGTCCTGCCTTGGAGCTGGTGACCATGGACTGGACCCTGTGAAACTGTGGGTCTCCTTAAGCCTCTGCTCCCTTAAGTGGCAGGTGTCAGGAACTGCGTCCCATGTGACTAACACAGCGCTCTTTTCTCCAGGCTGCACGTTTCTCCCCCACCAGGGTCTTTCCTGGGTAGGTCAGCCTGTCCACCTCCATGCCCGATAACAAGTGACGCACATGTCTTTGGGACTCCACAGGACCCAAATCACAGAGCACACCTCTATGGAGGTCTCTTTCCACAAGAACTACCACTGTTCTGGGGCTGCGTGCCTGACACAGTGGCTGCCAGCCATACGTACTGTCTACATTTCAGTCAGCCCACACGAGATACAACTGCATATGCGGGTGTGCCACAGCACGAGCAGCTGCTCGGTGCCCTGGAGAGTTACAGGGCACCTCAGCCACCGAGGGAGGTGCCATGTCCTGGGTCCCCCGGCCAGGACACATGTGCTGGGGGCTCTGGGCCTCACTTGGGCATCTGGGGTGAGGTCACGCTAGCTGTTCAGCCTGCATGGAAATCCCTTCTCGAGGCCCCTCCGCCAAAGGGGCCTGAGGGGCGGCCTAAGGGAAGGTAGAAGTGACGGCCCGCAGGGCTAAGGGGGGCAGAATGGGTAATGGTGGAGACTGAAGCCTCACTGCGACTTTAAGTGTCCCGGCGAGGCTCTGCTGGAGAGGGGTCACGACGCTGTGTCACTTTCCATGCCAGGAACTGAGTGGAGAGGCTGGGACAGGGGACACCAGCGGTGGCAGCGAGTGCTGGCTCTCACTCACCTGCCAGTCCCAGGGTTCGCACCTGCCAGGGCCGTATCACATTCTGCCCACGCAGCTCTCCAGGCACTGGTTTGTGCAAAGTACAATGTGGGGCTAAGGGAATTTGCCAAGCAAATCTGAGAATTACTGTTCTCGATGTGTGAAGCCCCTAAATCTTGCCTTTTTTTGGTACCAGGAATCAGACTCAGGACCTTGCGCTTGCCAGGCAGGCACTTGTGCCTCTGAGCTGTGTCCCTGGCCTGAATCTTGCTTTTCTGTAGCTCTCAGTTGCTTGCCTGATTTGGCATTTGATTCCGCTCTCTTGGTAAAGGATGCTGAGATCGACTTCCGGGTTTGTGAGGCTTGGACCCTAGAGGTGAGTTGTCCTTTCCTGGCATAAGTCTCAGGTTAATCTCCAACTTTTAGTGGGGCACAGTGTAATTGCACAGAGGCTGAGGCAGGAGGATTGTGCATTCAAGACCAGGCTGGTGAATTTATCAAGGCCCTGTCTCAAAAACAAAAGCAGAAACCAACACGAACAAAAGGACTGAGGCATAGCTCAGTAAGTAGAACAGTGCTGGTCTAGCATGTGTGAGGCCCTGAGTCCAATCTCCGGGACTGCACTAAGACAAACGAAACACCTGCCTCCCACCTCCCACCACTCACCACCCGCCACCATGCTGCCACCTTCATAAACAGAAGGCTCCATCCGTAGGCCTCAAAGTAGAGAAGTCTGGTGCGTTGGCCTTGAGCGATGTTTCCTCCCAATACCAATGTGTTGGTCAAGGGCCTCCAGGGCGGAGGCCTGGGCTCTCAACAGCTGCGTGCACTGCCCGGCACCACCGTCAGCACTGGCCCAGCCTGGAGGTGTCCCACTTACACCTGGCAACATCGCCAGTCCCGAGCTCCAGGTGGTGCCTCCCTCTCAAGTATGAAGGATGCCCGAGGGTCAGCCCTCACCCGGCCACGGCTCCGTGGTGAAGGAAGGAGTCCAAACAACGTACAAGGAGAAACATGGAGAAGCAGACCAAAAGGTGAGGGACAAAGGACACGTCAGAGGCCAGGGGTAGTGGCGTAAGCCTGTAAACCCAGCACTCGGGAGGCTGAGGCAGGAAGATTACTGTGAGTTTGAAGCCAGCCTGGGCTACATAGCAGGTTCAAGGCTAGCCTGGACTGCATGTTGAAACCCTGTCTCAAAAAACCAAAAAAGAAAAAAAAAGAAAAAAGAAAGGATGTTGTAGATGTTACACAAAAGCAGCAAAGAACCACCACCCAAAACACTAGAAATGCATCCAGAGCAGGTACACTTCACGGAAGGGGAGAAGAGTCACATAACCACTACAAATTCTTTTTTTTTTTTTTTCGGTACTGGGGATCGAACTCAGGACCCTGCGCTTGCTAGACAAGCGCTTATTCCACTGAGCTATATCCCCAGCCCCACAAATTCTAAACAAAAGACAAAATATTTGAAGCTGGGGGTGAAAAGAAGTGTGACCCGAGGGACCACGCACACCTTTCATTCTCTGTACATGGCTCATGTCAATGAACCATCTGTGCCAGACACCACTTCAAGACCCACACAGAAACTGTCCATGCTCTTTGGAAAATTATTTTTAACCTAGAACTCTATACGCAACCAAACTGTCCATAGAGCAGGAGGGTAGAATAAAGACATTTTCAGACGTGCAAATCCTTAAAAAAGGTGTTCTTTTGAGAAAACTACTGAGTGTGTGTTTCAGGAAAATGAGACAGCGATTCAAGAAAGATGACAAAGCACCATCCAGGGACACGTACTTGAACCAAAAACAGGGACAGAAGAAATTCTCAGAATGGCGGCAAATGGAGTGGCAGCTCCCATGGATCCTCTTGATTCCCAGGCCAGACTCCAGGACAGGGGCCCTGGGGGCTGGGGTGGGAGGTACATGGAATTGCCTGGTTCCCTAACTTGTCTGATGACATAGAAAATACTATTACGAAGGGTTCTGCTAAGGAGTTTGCGAAGAATTAGAAATGATACATCTGTGGATAGGGGAGAAGCTAAGGGAAAAGGAAGACTTAACTCCAAGCAAGGCAGACAGTTGCGTAAAGGAAGGGAGGGTACAGCACGCCACTTCGCCCCGCAACCAACATGACTGACATGGCCTGCAGCATCTCCACCATCACCTACATTTCGAAATGTTTACTTGGAGACATGACTGTCCCAAGGTCTTTTCAGGAAATACCGCACCTGCTCTTTTAGCACCCCCCGCCCCGTGAGAGATGGACCCTCCAAATTTCCCCACCATGCTTATGGCATGGGGACAGTTAGGAAACTCGCTTCAGGTTGTGCAAAAGGGACAGACTCAGGATTTGAACCCTGGAAACGTGACTGTAACATCCAGCCTCTTGTGGATGACATGGAGCAGAGAGGGGCAGAGTGTGGCCTGGTCTTCGGCGTATCCATTCCACCCGCAGCCAGGAAGCCCACAGGTGCTGCCTACAGCTGCTCAACCTGCAGCTGCACATGGCGCATTACTTAGGAGAATGGAGAGAAGCAGCTGGTCACTTGGGGCCTCCTGGGCCCCATAAGGACCTGGTGTTTCTGGGCAATGCCAGGAGCCACTGGGCCTCTACATGAACAGCAGCATGGCGCATGCGGGAGGACCCACAGCTGCACGCAGAGTCGGCCTGGGAGTAGGGTGGGGTGGGCACGGCAGTGCTGTGAAGCAGGACAGGGGAGGAGGTGAGCAGTGGTGAGGAGGGGACACGCGGCCCCCGCAGTGTCTCCCACGGCTCATGGGTCCACTGGGGAGGTGGCCCAGGCACGGGAAGCAGCTGGCTGGACCACAGGGCATCGCCTGTGATGGGCTTTCGAGGAGCCACAGGGCTGATGTGGGGAAGCCTGGGAGGGGGACAAGCATCGTCAACTGCTGCGTGGCCTCCCAGGGTCTCTGAGCCCGTTTTCTCCATCTCAAATCTATGGGATTCGAGGCTGTGAAGTTGGGTGGACGCCTGGACAGCGTCCGCAGGAGACAGCCAAGGCCCTGACTTCCATCAGCCTCTTCAGGGCGCCATACACAAATCCCAACCCTAAAGCCAGGCACGCTGGTGCACATCAGTGATCCCAACACTCAGGAGGCTGAGACGGGATTGCTTCAAGTTCAAGGTCAGCTTGGGCTACACAGTGAAACCTTGTCTCAAACCAAACCAAACCAAACCAAACCACCCAACCCTAAACTAGAGGCCAGGGGAGCTTAGAGGCTGGCCAGGGAAAGGGAGCGGCTGGCTCTGACAGAAATAGCCGCAGGGCGGGGCCCTCGGGACCAGCAGCCAGCAGGACCGTCCACAGCTGCGCTGATCCCCTCTCGGCCGGAGGCATCCTTTGGGAACCATATAGCGGAGGTAACAGCTGCAGGGCTACCGGCCCCAGCACAGGCGGTCCACCGGGGGTCCATCTGTCCAGGGCACAAGCTAGGGGAGGCAGCCACCGCACGCGCCTGCGCCAGAACGCGAGGCAGGACCGCTCCGCTTATACCCGCCCCACAGAGCAGGGACCAGCTGCTGCCCAGCTGCAAAGCCTCGCAGTCGGTGGGCATGTCTGCTGGGCAGCACCAGGGGCTGGGTCCTGGGACTGCGTATTGCACGACATCCCCAGCTCTTTTATTTTCTGAGACATGGTTCTGCTATGTCATTTAGTTGCCCAGGAACTTGTGACCCTCCTGCCTCAGTCTCCCAAGCTGCTGGGATTAGAGTCACTGTACTGCCAAGCCAGGCTGCAGGTGGTTTTAATTAGTTGGGCCACCTCAGAAAAGCAGATTCGCAGGGACGGAAAGGGCGGCTGCAGTGGGTCCAGCTGAGGTGGGATATGCTCTTTGTCCTGGGGTCGGGGGTTCAGTGACCCTTTCTCTACTAGTGAGCCATCGCCTAGGGCTCTGAGCTCCTGTCACTCACAGCCAGTAGAGAGGCCCTGCGGGGCTGCAGAGGAAGTGACAACGCACCTGTCCAGAAATTTCCCTGGAGCAGGCACTGCACGAGGGGAGGACACTTTCCTGGATCCAGCAGCACAGCGGTGAGGGCAGGGGGGGGACGCATGCTGAGTCCCCAGATCAGTGTGCAGCAGGATAGGCCATCGTCGAGTTAATGGGTCCATGGGATTTGCTGTTTATTTGTTTTGGGGTTTTTTGAGACTGGGTCTCACTATGTAGCCCAGGCTTGCCTTGAACTCTCAGTGAGCCTCCTGCCTCAGCCTCCTGAGTGTTGGATTACAGACATGTGCCACCATGCCTGGGGGATTAAAGACCCAGCCCCTCCCCTGCTATCTGTTCACCCTGTCTAGCTGCAGGTGGCTGGGTCAAGGCTCTGGCTTTGAGGGGGTCACCAGGAGGCTGTTCCTTTGCAGGGGTGAGCTCTGGCCACCCCCAGCAAGGCAGGTCCCCAGCCCCAGGACTCCTACGATCTGACCCAGAACTGCCCTGTGCCCCGGAAGGCCTGTTCTGCACCTGCCCTGCCCTCTCTCTGGGTCCTTGCAGCCCACGGGCTCCAGGACGGGCTCAGCTCACAGGCAGACTGGTCCCCGTGCTCCAGGGACTGCGTGGGCCCCAAGTAGCTGGGACACACGGCAGTTCCTCTGGGAGAGGCCCCTGGTGGTCGGCTTTTGGCCCTGGAAGGACAGTACAGGCAGCAAGGGCAGACTGGCAGCCAGATGCAGCCCCGCCTCCTCGGAGCCCCTGCCTGCAGAGACGCTTTGGAGAAGAGCCGGAGTCCTGCATGCTGACACACAGGGTCCTATCTGCTCCTGCCTCTGTGCCCAAGGGTCAGGACCTCTTTCCTGGCAGTCAAAACACTTACTGACAGATGTATCCTTCAGGGCCTCAAAACACCGCTTCCTCCGAGAAGCTGCTCTGATCGCAGGCTGCAGGCTGCCTCGCTCCCTCATTTCTCACTGGCCTTCGGGGCTTCTGTGGCCTTTACAAACCCGATCACCACCTGCTCAGCCTGCGTATACTGGGTCCTTTTTTCCAAGACAGGGTCTCTCTATGTAGCCCACGCTGGCCTCCAACCCACAACAATCCTCCTGTCTCAGCCTCCAAGTGGGATCACAGGTGGGTGCCACCATGACAGGAATGACTTCTTTCCAATCAGCTCCTAGAGGGCAGAGCCCAGCTCCCCAGGACAGGGACTGTGGAAACCGAGACACTATCTGTTGCCTTGGTGAGAACACAGTACTTCTGACTCTTCATCCATCTTCCTAAGAACGCAAGAATCGACAGACATTTGCCAGGTGAACCCCAAGTTTAGGGTTCATCGGGAAATAAAATGTAATCTTTGGGCAGTACACAGAGTTGCATGGTTCCCTCCAGGTGGACCAGCGAGTGCCGCTGGGCACATCCCACACCAGGCAGTGGCTGCTGTCTGGCTGCTGGGACATGCGTGGGCACCTTCCTGCCCACCCCCCACCTTCGCCCATCCCTGGAGCCCACCCAGGCCAGGCTGAGAGCACAGGCCAGGGGCCGGGACGGGCGCGCTCCAGCCAACAAGGCCTGTGGCAGCCCAGGACCAACCCCATATCTATCTTTGTCACCGCCAGTTGCGCCCCGCTGGGTGGGGCTGGGCCAGGGCTGTCAGCCTCGAGGTTCCTCTGCCCTCCTCCGATCTATTTTTACAAAAGCAGCAGATAAGAGGCAGACTTTGGGGACGCTCATTCTTCTCATTCCTTTGTCCCCAACCCTGCCCTCGATACCGAGACAAGACCCCAGCGCCCTGGTCCTCCGATGGCTCTCCCCAGGGACATTTGTGTGCGCTGGTCAAATACACACACGCATGACTGACTTCATGGGGGCCAATGTTCAAGCCATGGCTTAGCAAAGGTCTATATTTAGCCCAAAGCCCCAGAGTTCTATTTATTAACTCGTGCAGCAGTCACCATGAGCACCTACTACACGCCTGGCTCTGTGCTGATGCCTCTGGATACAAAAGTTAAGACACTGGCTCTCCGAGGTCACCTTCCACATTGTGACGGATGAGGCACCCTGACAGTCACACCAAGGGTGCGGGGAACATCACGTGGAGGCCACGGGACTTGTGCCTGGGGTTATAGGGGAAGGCTAAGTACAAGGTCTCCCAGAAGGCAGATTGTCGACTGGGTTTTGAGGGATGAGTAGGAGTTTGACAGGATGGTCTTTTCCATCTCATACACAGAAAAATGTGCCTTTGTTCACTCAGTGCCCGGCACATACTGACTGCTACACGTCCATAAAGCAAAATCATACCTTTACAACCACAGCCATCTGAGAACCGCTCATAGCATGGATTCGGACCCTGATGAATAGCTGGCGGGTGGAACTGCAGGGTCGCACAGCATTGCTCCTCGGTTGCCTCGGAGCAACTCTCTATCACGCCCCCAGGCAGGAAAGCCGTGGTGGACACGCGTGGCTTTCTCTCCGATTAATACTCTCACACCCACAGAACCAGCTGTGCCAAGAGGCCACGGGTGAGAAACGAACCGCAAGCCGTGGCTACCAACGGCTGTTCGTCCTTCCGGGCACCCCCGCGTCACCGCCCGTGGGGCTGAAGCCTGGGCCACCCTGGCCTCCTTCTGGTCCAAAAGGAACCTGGGTCCGCACCCTCTGCGGGAACTTCGCTTCGGCCCCCCGGGCGCCCAGACCTGGTGGGTCCAGAACCAGGGCACCAGTTTCCAGGTCCATCCCCAAGCGGCGCCTCGGTGACAGCTGGTGACAGCTGGTGTCCGATCGGACCCGACCATCTCACAGGCCACGCGCGCTCGGGGGACCGGCCCTGACCTCCGGGAGGACCAGCCCCTCCTCCCGCTGTGGCGCCACAAAGCGGGGCGCTCCTCCCCGCGTCCGCGCCCGCCTGGCCACTCCAGGGCCGTTGCGCCCGGCTCCATTGTCCTCGCGGCGCCCACGGGGCTGGGGGTGGGACGGGGCCGGCCCTGCCCTGCGCTGCCCTGCGCTGCCCTGCCCTGCCCGGGTCCGGGGCGCGGCGGGCTGCAGTGGCAGCCCCGGCTCGCCCCGTGCGTCCCACTCACCTCGCGCGCGATGCGGCTCAGCGCGTCGTCCTCCGCCGTCAGCCGCTCGCGCTGGGGGAGCCGCCTGCGCCCCGCGCCCTGCGAGCCCATGGCCCCGCGGTGCGCACCGTCCGGGACCCCGCGCCGCCCGCCGGCGCGCCCTCGCGGCGTCATGGCGTCACGGCCGGCGCGGGCAGCACGCACGGCCGCGGGGAGGCGCGCGGCGCGAGGTCCGGAGGGGACCGGCCGCCGGAGGGCGGCCCTCCTCGTCCCCACGCGCGTCCTCAAGACGGCCGCCCGCGCGGGAGCGGTCGCTCTGCACGTGTCCCCGCTTCTGGAGGGCCGCGCCCCGCCCTATGCGCGCTGGCGCGGGGGGATGGAGTGGCCGAGCGCCCTGGGCCGGCTGGGAGCCCCGGTGGAGGCTCCGCGCCCCGCCCGCGCCAGCTGTCGCTGGGGCCCGTTGGTCGTGAGCGAGGCGCTCTGGGAGCGGGCAGTGGCCTGGCCGGGGCTCAGGTGTGGGGAGAACTTCCAGGCGGCTGGCCCAGGGGAGGAGGGCAGAGGCCTCCACAACCGTGCGACTTCCCCAGAGCTGGGGGTAGGTGTATCTCGGCCGACTGCCAACCTGCTGGCCGCCAGAGGGGACCCTGGGTGGAGGGAGCCCTGAGCGGCGCCCTTTTCCACCTCGGTCTTGCTGGCGGCTGCTGAAGCCTAATAGCTCCACGTCCCTCCTCCATCCCCACACCCGGGCCTGCCCTGCTTGATGCCAGCTGGAGGTCACTTTACTAGAGATCTGGCCGCCGCCCCCTAGAGGTTTCTGCAAGTGCCAGAAACTCCTTATCCAAGCCGCGGCCAACTTCAATAGTTCCATTCTGGAAGAAGTTTCTGGGTCCCCAGGCTCATCTTTCCTCCCTGTATCTCTGGGTCTCCCTGTCCCTGAGACACAGTGCGCACACCCAGCACATAAGGGGTGGGGCAGTTGGGTTAATTAGGCTGGCGGGTTCAGAGGGTCCAGTCCATGGCTGCCCCTCCCCGTGGGAACATCCTGGTGGAAGGGCTTATTGAGCAAACTGCTCAGTTCTGCGGGCCGGGAAGCAGAGCAGGGGAAGGGCTAGGAGGCAGGCCCAGAGCCTAGGGTCACACCTCCTGTACCAGCAGGACACACTCAGAAATGGGATTCAGTAATCCCCTGGGCACTTCTTAATCAGTTGAGTGCACATAACTTCCTCTTTCTCTGTTCTTCATGGGGACTTCTGGTCACTGTGTTCTAACCCTTAAGGTCTTCCACGAAGACCTGCTGCATGAGCAGGGCAGGAACGGGCCTGTCACGCTCATCCCCGCCAGGGGGACTGACTGTGGGCTGAGTGATGAGTTCTGTGGCTGAATATGCAGTGAGCTGCTGCTGTCCACATGGGACCCTCTGCCTGCAGAGGGGTCTGGATAACTCCGACCTGCGGACCGTGTCCTCAGACCTCAGCCTGCCCACTCCCAGGACGGGGCCAGCTTGAGAAGCCCTGGCTCTTGCACATGTTCCAGAAATGAGCTTGCTTTCCTCTAACAGAAAAGCCCAGCATCCTTGCTAAGTGGTGTTTTAGGAGAAGAATGTCAGGGAACCATGTTAACAGTTCATACCGTCCCTCAAATAATATGACACTAGGTGACTTTCAGCAACACTACTTCATGAGGCCAGATGGGTGGCATGTACCTGTAATCCCAGCACTTGGGAGGCTGAGGCAGGCGGGTTGCTGCAAGTTTGAGGCCAGCGTGTGCTACGAAGTGAGTTTAAGGCCAGCCTGAACTGTATAGTGAGACCCTGTCTCAAAAAGAAACGAAACAGACAAACAAGGGCAAAGGCATCCAGATGTCCACAACCAGTGTGAAGATTCAGTGCAAGGTGCAGGTTCTGATGCAGGGGAAAGAAACTCCCAACCCGAACAGTATTTGGGACAAGTTCATGTTCTCTAAAATTGAAGAATGCATTTTAGGAACAACAGAAGTTAAGAGCAGAATATATTTATTGAGGGAAAGATAGCTTCTGTCCAAGAGAGGGACAGAAGGGGCCCCAAGTGGGTTGCCAAGGACCTCACCCTTCCCAGGGACTTTACAAAGCAAAACCGCAAGGTGAGGTGGGTCCAAGATAGGGGGAAAATGGAAATCACAAGGTGGGCACGAGGTGGGACAAAACTACGGTCAGCCAATATTACAAGTGTAATTGTTCAGGTAAAATTGATTAAATTGGAATCAATGGGGAAGCGAGTCGTGGGCCTGAATACAGAACAGGGGCTTTTCCCATAGGGGGTTGGGCTAGTGAATCTTGCTGGCTTTTTCAAGGTGATGGACACCTATTTAGAATATCAGTTCCCGAGGTCCATCCCTGGGGAGGTGTGTGGGTGCCTTTGTTTAGTCTTTTGTCTTGAGGTCCGGCCCGCAGCAAATAGTCTCCATTCACAAGGTGTCTTGTCTTCCATGCTGAGTTCTTCCCGAGCCTGGCCTTGACTGACTGCCTGTAGTATTTCTATGTAACTCAGCTACCTATAACAGCTCCTTATTATTTTCTAGTGCAACAATGAAATTCACACAGGTCTTGGAGTCTATTCTCTGTCCCAAATGGGATGCACCCGGAGAACACAGTCTAGGGTGACACCGGTACACACAGGGGGTACTGCTCCATGCCATAAAGGACAAAGTTGAGGCATTTGCGGGAAACAGATGCCCCTAGAGACCACAATGGTGAGTGAAATAAATCAGACACACAAGTTTATTGCACGGATTCTCTTACATGCAAAACCCAAAATATATACAAAGAGCAAAATGAGGGGGCGAACCACTGTGTACCACAGACAAGGACAACAGCAGCTAATGAACAGCACATAAATGAGAAGACATTGGCCACCCACTTACTCTTCAGCGGCCGAAGGCACCATGATCCAGTCACGTCCACATGTGAGAATCCAGGGAGACACTGTAGACCTAAGTGCAGCGCGCAGGGCCGCGGGGCACCTCTGTGGCTGCCTCTGCATTTGGGGTGCCTTCCTGCTGAGCCCTGGGTGGCCACCCCTCCCCCAGCTCCCTGTCTTTCTGCGTGGCAGACAGGAACCCAGTTCTGCCCGGCAAGCTGTGGTCCTTGGGGATGTGGGACCCCTCCGCCCAGGAGAGCTGCTTCCTGGGTGAAGACCCCCCCATGGATCTGACGTGCAGCCCCCAGAGTTGCCGTGACCACCTCCAAAGCTGGCCGGAGACCCTGCCGCTTGAGTTGCTGCTGTCTGTGGCTCCTGTGGGGTATCTCCAAAGCAGGAGATCAGCCCATGCCTGCCCAGCCCAGTGTGGCCATGGAAGAAGCCTGTGGACTCCCAGGACACCACCATTTTCAGTACACTTTTTTTGTTTGTTTTTGTTTTGAGAGGGTTTCACTTTATAGTACCTACTGGCCATGAACTCATTATGTAGCCCAGGCTGCCTCTGACAGTGATCCTCCTGCCTCAGCCTCTGAGTGCTGGGATTACAGTCGTGCACCATCACGCCAAGGTTTGTGTAAGCTTTTTGTGTCTGTTGGAGTCAAAACTGTGGAATCATCTTGGGCTCCTTTTGTGGTAGACAGCTGAGTTGGACAGAAATATTATAGGCGGTCAGTCAGGGCCAGGCCCTCAGACAAGCCATTGATACCTGCAGCTGTGGGAGGGACCTCAAGACAAAAGATGAATCAAATGCACTCACACACCAGGGATTGATATTCTAAATAGGTATCAATCACCTTGAAAAAGCCAGAAAGAGCCACAAACCCAAACCCCTACAGGAAAGACCCCTGTTCTTTATCATGTCCCCTACTCCGGGGCTCGCTTCCCCATTGATCCTGATTTAATCAATTTTGCCTGAACAATTGTACTTGTAATCTTATTGACTGACTGTAGGGTTGTTTTTGTTTTTTGTCTTCTTGAGACAGGGTCTCGCTATGCAGTTCAGGCTGCCCTTGGGCTCACTTTGTAGCCCAGACTGGTCTCGAACTCCTCCTACCTCTGCCTCCCGAGTGCTGGGATTACAGGCTACAGGCATGCCTCACCATACCCGGCTATCTGACCACAGTTTTGTCCTATCTCATGCTCACCTGATGGGTTCCCATGTTTCTCACCTTGGACCCACCTCACCTGGTGGTTTTTCTCTGTAAAAATACCTAGAAAAGGCAGATTCCTTGGCAACCCACTGGGGTCCCTTTCTGTCTCTCTGTCCAACAGAAGCTTCTTTCCCTCAATAAATATATTCTACTCTTAACCTCCATTGTTCCTAAGATTCATTCTTCTATTTTAGAGAACAGGGGCCGGGCATGGTGGTGCACACCAGTAATCCCAGCACTCAGGAGGCTGAGGCAGGAGGATCATTGGGATTTCGAGACCAGCCTGGGCTACAAAGTGACCCCAAGGGCAGCCTGAACTGCATAGCAGAGCCCCTGTCTCAAAAACACACACACACACAAAAGAGAGAGACCAGGAACTCATCCCAGATAACTTTCAGGGTGGGAGTTTCCTTTCCCGTATCACTTTCTCCCCGAAATGTAACCAGACACCCATGTTTATCTTTTCCTTTGTCTCCCGCACTCCTTTGTGTCCTTCCTCCGCATTCCCACCGACCAGCATGGTCTGTCTTGTGCACTTGAACCTTTCATCCGCAGATGGCCAGCAGTGAGCCAGTGACCCAGTGCAGGGCAAGAGACCACGCCACGGGTGCAGAAGAAAATACTACAACAGGGATTGATACAGATTTTAAACTAAAAATGAGAATGAAATGTTTCTCATTTTTAATATTCCAGCTCTAAGTGGTTGCATGTGGTGTCACAACAATACACAAGGTGCTTCCAGGCTGGCAGCGGCTTCTCTATCACCTTCCAAGTGTCTGGACACATGTCTGTGGGGCAGATTAAGTGGGTGTGTGGGTTATATGACCTAGTTTGGACTAAAACTCAGAGAGTAGACAAATGTTGAAAAGATCCTCACCAAGAAAATTGTCCCAAAGCATTCATAAAGGAGAACAGTAGCAGGCTGAGGCAGGAGGATTGTTGCGAATTTGAGAGCAATCTAAGCTACAAAGTGAGCTCAAGGCCAGCCTGAACTGCATAGTGAGACCGTGCCTCAAAAAGACCAAAAATTACAAAAAATAAAAGAACAAGAGAAGAGATTTTTCTACCCAGATAGGGGCTCTTGGTTGGTTTAAGGTTAGCATGAGAATAGCTGTTCATCACCAAAACTTTCTGACAATGAACGTCCACTTCTGTCAGTGGTTAACCTCATTTGGAGTAAATATTGTAATTTCATTAATGATAGGTCATGAACATAACGTATACATAAATAAACACCAAACTTGCTGCAGTCCTCCTGCCTCAGCCTTCTGAGTGCTGGCATCACAGGCGTGTACTACCGTACCCAGCTCTGTAAAAGAAATCTTGGTATTCACTTCTTTCCTTCCTTTTTGCTGCCAGTTAAACCCATTTCCTTTGTCCTTGGCCTGTGGCAGTCTAGCTCTCCTGGTCAGTGACAGTCTATTCTCGTTTTGCTGTTTCCCTGAGACCCTGGCCATAGCCGCTTCTTCTGTGGCATCTGGGCATCCGGGCATCCACACCCATTGTGCCTGAAGTCTCCCATTCCCCTGGGCCAGCGGGGCAACCTGGGAGCCGTCTCTATGTTTCTGAGGACAGCGCACATCCCAGCCTACCCACGGCACACGGCCTCCTGTGACACAAGTGCAGATGTTCCAGGCTGCTGGCCTTGTTCTGGAGAATGCGTGCCATATTTTTGGCAGTAGCTTTTAAAAGCTTTCTGTGTCCTTGATTTGTCAATTTTAAAATAGCACGAACATTTCATCAAGGTTTTTGTTCCGAAGAATGACGCTCTCACTGGTGATGACTGCACTTTAGGAGCATGCTGAGCCACCAACACTCCGGCCTGGCAGAGTTTGACCCAGGGGCTGGGCCATCACCAGGCATCCTGTGCTGATCTATTTTAGGGACACAATAGGAAAATAGCTGGCCTCTTAGTCATTACTTGGTGTGTTCAAGTGGAACTCTTTGTATCTACTTCTCCAGACAAAGAACAGTTTATAAAACCTGCGGTTTATAAAAATCTGTCGTCTCCATGAGCTGGGTGTGGTGCTGTTCGCCTGTAATCCCAGCACCTGAGAGACTGAGGCAGGAGGATCGCTGCAAGTTCCAAGCCAGCCTGGGCTGCCTAGTGAGTTCAAGGCCAGCCTGGACCACATAGCAAGACCTTGTCCCCACACACACACAAAAAGAGAGAAATCAGTCATCTCCACCACGAGAAAGACCATCTGGGTTCTTTTTAATTTTTTTAAAAAAATGTCAAAGGAGGACAAGCCTCCTTGTCTGTGTTCCAGGTGAGGTAGAAAGGACCCGTTCTGTCCCCCAGTGTAGCATGTGTTGAGATGGTCACAGAGCTGGTCCACCCATCTGGAAATAAAGGGTCCCTGTTGTGGGAGGTCAGTTCAGGGTAGGGAGGCCAGGGACAGACATGGGGGGCCCAGGAGGCTCTGGGCCAGGGCGTCCTCATGGGCAGGGTGCTTTAAAGAGTCACGGCCACTGCCTTAGCCCCCAAACCACCTACAAGCTCCAAACCCCGGCAGCGATCTGGCCCTGAGTTGTCAGGTGGGAAAGTGGCCCTGCATGGAGGAAAGACACTGAAGAGCCTGTGCTGATGCTGTCATAGGCAGCTGAGTTAGAAATATTGTAGGCGGTCAGACGGCCAGACCCTTGAAGGAGCCAGAGCAGAAGAAGGGACACCTTGCAAATGGAGAGATGGTCAATTCCTCTGTGGGCCAGACCTCAAGACAAAAGATTAAATAGATGCACCCACATACTTCCCTAAGGGTGGGCATCAGGGATTGACATCCTTTTTTTTTTTTTTGTCCCTTTGAGGAATGGTCTCACTCTGCAGTTCAGGCTGGCCTTAAGCTCACTTTGTAGCCCAGGCTGGCCTCGAACTTGCAACGATCCTCCTCCCTTGGCCTCCCTCCTGCCCAGCCTTCTGAGTGCTGGGATTACAGGTGTGCTCCATCATGCCTGATTATGCTTGTGTTCTTATTGGCTGGCCATAGTTTTTTCCACCTCGTGTCCACCTTGTGATTCCCCATTTTCCCCACCTTGGACCCTCCTCCCTTTGTGGTTTTGCTCTATAAAATCCCTAGGAAAGGCAGGGTCCTTGGCAACCCAGCAACCCACTCAGGCCCCCTCCCATTCCTCTCTTGGACAGAAGCTTTCCTTCCCTCAATAAATATATTCTGAAGGCTAGATGGGTGGTGTACGACTGTAATCCCAGCACTTGGGAGGCTGAGGCAGGAGGATCATTGCAAGTTTGAGACCAGCCTTGGCTGCAAAGTGAGTTCAAAGCCAGCCTGAATCGCATAAAAGACCCTGTCTCCAAAAGACATATATATATTCTCTTAACCTCCATTGTTCCTAAAATTCCTTCTTTGATTTTAGGGAACATGAACTCATCCCAGATATCATTCAGGTTGGGAGTTTCTTTCCGTTATATCAACGCCTTATAGGACGGACCTTTATTCCGCCAGCTGTTTCCAGGTCACGGGGGTGGGACTGGCTGACCACCCCAGGCATTGTGTCTTGGACAGCCACACACATTTGCACATAAGGACCTCATGGCAGGGAGCAGCATCCCCCAAAATTCAAGGGAGCCCGAAGGCTTCATAGCACGTCATCACTCTCTGGACAGGGGTCTAGGGTGGCTCTGGGGCACCCTGGCTTCCAGATACCAGCACACCCTCTGGGCACTCTCGGAAGGCAAGTCCTGCCCACCTGCATTTCTGGCCACCCTCTGGAGCTATTCCGAGAGCATAACAACTCTGCTTCACAGGACGTAAGAAAGTAGTTTATTCCCAGTCACTAGGACTGGCTGTGGCCAAGAACCCGGGTGTGAGTTTCCAGGGATGACGTGCTTCCCAGTGAAACGGGTTTAAAACCTTTCAAGCTAAAGGACAAAGAAAGCCAAAGTCAGCCCATTCACCAGTCACATGCAGGGGCATCAGCCAGGCCAGACGGTTCCTCTAGAGCTGGTGGTATCACTGCTCAGCTGCAGGGTCGCTGCAGGGTCGCTGCAGGCTGTGGGCCTGTGAACCTCACCAGATTCTGAGGTCACCTGTCAGGCCTGAGAATGCGAGATCAGGTACAAAAATTAAAGCATCTGCTCCCTTGAGGGCCGAAGATAGCCGGAGAGAGTCTTGGCTTTTCAGGTTCCAGCATTACATCAGTGACAACTGCTGAGGTGGACCAGTCTTTTCTTTAAGAACACTGTGTATGTGTGTTTCCTTCTGTAATTTTTAGTCCCTGTGTGTGGTATGTAATGATCCCACTCCCCGTGGGAAGTCGCTGCACAGGCATCATGGGCATCACATTTTTTACACCCTCTGCTCACCCCTCATGTTCTGGTCCTTAATAAAATGCGGCACGCCTGTAATCCTAGCACTCGGGAGGCTGAGGCAGGAGGATCGTTGTGAGTTTGAGACCAGCGTGGGCTACAAAGTGAGCTCAAGGGCAGCCTGAACCACATGGCGAGACCCTGTTTCAAAAAGACAAAAACAACAAAAAGACGCGGCTTTCAGAGAACTGCCTCGCCACACGGTCCTTGCTGGTAGAACTCTTGCTCTCATTTTAACTCAGCATCTCTGCAAAAGCTTCCTCTCCACAGACGGTCACTTCTGATGGCCACGGCTTGGGACCTTAATGTGAGAACTGGGGAGATAAGTTCCGCCTGTGACTCTGCGGATGTTATCGGTCCTCCTGAGACAGTGACACGGCTGTGCACATCTCCTCGGTCCTGTTCTTCAAGGGGTGCTGGGGTCATCAGAGAAGCTTTCAGTCTCTAGGAATTTGTGCCCCTAAGACTCATGTCCACTTGAACCCCAAATGTGTCTTTACTGGACACTGAACCTTTGTGGAGAGTCTCAACTTGGCCCTGGTGGCTTGGGCTCAGAGCCGCTCTGCCCCTGGCTGTGTGAGCTGCGGCAGGATGCTCCACCTCTCCGAGCCTCCATCTCTCTGTCTGTACGGAGGTCCATTTGAGCCTGATCCTCAGAAGCACCAGACCCAGCCCGGAGCCTGGCCACAGGACACAGCAACTGCATAGTCTGAAAACACTCTTTGGCTGCAGGTTGCCAAATGAGCTCGAGCTCCCTGGAGCTCAGCAGAACTGACAGACATCTCCTGAGGTCGGTCGTGGCAGCCCAGCCTGGGCCAGGTCAGTGCAGAGCTGTCAGCCTGAGGGGTTCTCCCACCTGTCCCGTCCACCCTGCTTCTCCGTGCTCAGGTGTGGACGAGACACTGTTTTCCTGGCTGCCAGTCATTTTGCCCCATCCCATATTCACTCAGGGTCTCCAGCAGCTCGGGGCACTGCCTGAGGTCTGAGTGGCCGGGAGAGTGGGTCTTCTGCACTAAACTGAGGGCTTAGCACGGCGCCCAGCACGCAGCAGGTGCTTGGAACAAGGTAGTAGCTGCACTGCCGTGTTTCCAGTCCACATCCTTCTGGAGTCAGCCGGGGCCCGACTCTGCCCTCTGTGCCCCTGGGGTTCTGCCAATGAAGATGTCCCCTGCCCTGTACCCGCCCACTAACGGTGCCCCTGGCCCACACAGGCCTCACCCTGCTTGGCAGCGGGCCAGATGTCCCTCCTCGGGCCTGTTTCAGGGTCTCCTCCTGGGAGAGGACTTCCTGCATCCTCCCTGTCCCTTCTGGTGAGGAGTGCCGCTCTCTTGGGTTCACACTCTGTCCTTGTAGGAACCCGGGGCAGCGGCCTTTCACGCTGTAGGCTGGTGTACTGCTCTGGGGGATGCTTGGGTGCTGGGGACAGGACCTGGCTCGATTTGCTTCCCTCCCTGTGCCCTGCCCTGCCCTGCCTGGCATGCAGCCACACGCCAAGCTGATTGCAGAGCTGAGGAATTTTACTCGGGGTCAGAATCCTTTCCGGAATTTTCCACTGAGATAAGGGAGGGTGAAGGTCCTACTCTCTCAGAGGCCCGTGAGGCAAGGACAAGGACATTCCAGAAGAGTTGGACCCAGATAACTATGATCCCTGGGGTCCTCTGGGTGTTGCTAGGTCCTTGAGAGGGACCTGGGTGGGAGCTGAGGGAAGGGCTGCCTGCTAGCACAAAACCCTGACTTGAACAGCAGAGCGGGTGAGGCCAGTGGTTTTGCATGTGCAGGGCTTCTTCAGCCAGTGGGAAGGGGCTCAGCCCGGGTGGTCCCCAAATCCCCTCAGGCTGGGAAATCCTACTCCGTCCCACAGTTCTGGCTTTCTCTAGGAAGAGTATCACCCGCTTGGATGTTCTCTGAGTAATGGCCACTCAGGAAGGTTGATGAAGTGCCCTGGGAGAAACGTACAACTCGGTTTAACCACAGGTCAGGGTTTAGGTCCAGATCCTCTGAGGCCTGGCCTGTGCCCACCTGTCCCCACATCCCCATCTGCTGAGCCCAGCTGGTCCCCAGTCCTCTCCATGCCTCTGTGTCCTCCTTGGTCACTTCTGCAACGCTGTACTTGGTGTGCTGGTCCAGAGGGTCTGGGCCTCTTTCTGTCTTCTCCCCCTCTCGCTTCCTCTGTGATTTCAGAAGCCAGTTGCCTGACCCTGCCTGGGAGCCATTTGGGAAGGTGCACTGCTGCCGCCCAGGGTCGAAAGTGTGCCCATCCTTCATGTCGCCCCTCCCTGGCCTGGACCTTCCCTAACCCGATCTCCTCACGACTTCCTGGTCACAGCTTGGCCAAGGCAGCTCGATGCCCACCACCAACCTCCGGACCAGCGTGGCTTTCAAAGCCTGGTGTGATCACAGGTGCAGAGCCCTGCGTGAGTGTTCTGGGTCTAAAGTGCGCCCAAGTCCCCTGTGGTCAGAGGTGTGGCTTTGAGACGTGGCTGGGTCATGGGGCTCTGAGCTCCCCCATGGATCAGCCCACCAATGAGCAGCCAGCTGAGCGTGCTTTAGGGGGCAGACCCTGGATGGAGGAAGAGGGTCCGGGCTGCGTCTTTGAGGGCAGTGCATCTCCCACCTGACCCCACCCTCCAGTTCCAGCCTCGCCCATGGGGTGTGGGAATACAGGCCCCTGAGCTTGTTTCCTGGTGCCTACCATGGAGGGAAGATAGAAATTCAAGGTAGGCGTAGTAGCACCTGCTTATAATTCCAGCACTCAGGAGGCTAAGGCAGGAAGAGCCCCAGGAATTCGAGGTCAACTTGAGCTACGTAATGAGACCCTGTCTCAAAACACCAAAAGAAAAGAAATCAGGTGAGATTTTTGTTTTGTGGTAATGAGAAATGAACCCAGGGCCTTTGCACTGAGTTGCATCCCCAGCCCTTTTTCTTCTTCTTTTCTGTTTTGGGACAGGCTGAATTCCAAGTTGGGCTGGAACTTGGGATCTTCCTGACTCAGCCTCCCTGTGTGAAGCACCATACTTGGCTTCCGGTTGTTGCTTTTCCTTCACTTTTTAAATCTTTAGCTGTGGATAAAAACCACATGAGCTTGTGGTCTCCAACTCTCCCGGAGACAGGATAACATCTGGCTCGTTGGTAAGGCCTGAGCTGTGCAAAGTCTACTCTGTCTACACCAAGGGTGCTGGGTAGAAAACCTCAAGGTCTCAAACTACACAGGAAGCAAACACGGAGGGAGTAACAGGTCCTAGTGGGCCACCACAGTCCATCTTCCTTGGAGGAAAGGAAGCAGATTCCTTGAAAGACCTGGTTAATCCCATAAGGAAACCCGAGTCCTTGTCCAGCTCAGTTGCCAGATTGGCGCTGCCCCTTGGGTGCTCGAAGGTGACTGTCTGTCTCGTTCTCTTTGCAAATCGTTTACTTTGCAGTGAACTCTCTCTGTATTCCAGTTCTCACACATTCATTGCTGACTGCCAGGCTATGGTGACACATGTCTGTAATCTCAGTACTTGGGAGGGAGGCTGAGGCGGGAGGATTCATGGAGTTCAAGACCAGCCTGAACCACATAGCAAAAAAAAGAAGTTGCTAGACGTTTTGTCTTTCTGTCTCTGGCCAGCCGCACCCAGAGGAGAAACTCTTCCTCTCATCCAGCCAGGGAACACCCACCCTCCAGCCCCCGGAGATCCTCCAGCCTCCCCTGATACAGGAAAATAAATCTACCAGCTTGAATGATATCAGACGAGTTCGTGTTCTCTAAAACCGAAGAATGAATTTTAGGAACAACGGAGGTTAAGAGCAGAATATATTTATTGAGAGAAAGATAGCTTCTGTCCAAGAGAGGGGCAGAAGAGAGGGGCCCGACTGGGTTACCCCTCCCCCCACACACTCTGTCTTTTCTAGGGACTTTTATAGGGAAAAACCATGAAGTGAGGCGGGTTCAAGGAAGGGGAAAGGGATAAAACTATGGTTCACCAATAAGACCGCAACGATAAATATTCAGGTAAGACTGAGTGGACTGGGATCCAATGGGGAAGCGAGTCATGTAGCAAGTGGGCATGAATGCAGAGCGGGGCTTTTCCTGTGGGGGTAGGGCTAGCGACTCTTCCTGGCTTTTTAGAAAGTGGTTGTTACTTATTTAGAATATCAATCCTTGACATTTACACCTAGGGAGGTAAGTGGGTGCATTTGTTTAGCCCCTTTTGTTTTAAGGTCTGGCCCACACGTATCTTTTATGTTGGCTCCTTCGAGGGCCTGGCCTTGTCTGACTGCCTATAATATTTCTAACTCAGCTGCCTATAACACCCCCAGGGTTCACAGAGCCCAGGATTTGGTCCAGCCCCACTCCTCCTGGCTGCAGCCCAGGGTCACAGCTGTGTGCCGAAGGGGCCAGTGCGTTGGCCCAAATTCCTTCCCTCTCTCCGGGCTGCTGGTACCTCCCTTGGCTCGGTGACTCCACGCACCCGTAAGGACGGAGCTCGGAATGAGATACACCGCTGGGACACCCCAAAACAAAGCCAGACCTGGGGCTGTAGTGGGGTGAAGCAAAGGCCAGCCTGGAAGGTGACTTCTGGCTGTGTCTGCCCCAGTGGCCAGTGGTCCTTGTGGACTCTGCCCTCAGCTTGGGAGGGGAAGAGCCTCAACCTGGAGGCAGGGATGCCCGCACCACCCCACCCTGAGGCTGTGCTGTGGCCTCCAGGCTCAGTGCTTTCCTTCCAGCCCAGCCCCAGGCAGTGGACCTCCCTTTCCCCGGGGGGACACAGCTGCGGATTCCGTGGTCAGCAGGCTGGAGCAAGTGAGTCATTGCTGGAGCATCTGTGCACTTTGCAGGGTCTGGGTGTGTCTAGGTGTGCTGTGCTGGCCGCTTGGGGGTGCATCGAGGGCCAGGAGCTCCTTGTTTGGGTCTTGCTTGGGCTTGGCCATTTTCCATAAGAAAGGAGATTCTTATTTGAATTTTCCTTTGGGAATTTTCAGTTAAGGGCTTTGAACAGAAACTGCTGTGATGAGGAAGGACCCCTGAGGAATCCTTTCCAGTGATATCAGGAAACTCTGTCAATATGGCTCAGGAGGGCTGGTAAATCTTGAACCTGGAGTGGTGCACATGCCTGGCATCCCAGCACTTGGGGGACGGGAGGAACTCGGGGAGAGGCTGGGTGTGAAAGTGCCGGATGCGGAGTTCCCACCTCCAGATCACCTGCCTCCAACAAGACTCGGAGCACATTCCCGGGCCCCATGGGGTCATAGCTAGTCTTTTCTCGGCAGTGGGTGAACGCTTACAATGCATAATCACCCAGAAGTTACATACGAAAATGTTTCCTGAAAGAAATTTAGGGCTTAGAGAAAAACATGTAAGCCAAGTAAAAACCAGTAACAGGGAAATGACACAGCTGGTGGGCAGCAAGGGATCTCCCCTGGCCTTGCAGCATGGGTAGCCCCCGGAACACCAGGGCCTCTCCTGTGGCCTCCGTCTCTGTCGTAGGTAGGATGTGTGGCCATGGTGTTGGTGTTTGTTTTGAAGGTACAGAGGGAAGAGCGTAGAGCAAAGCAGACACAACACAAGTTGTGATCGTGACGCCCCGGCCTTGCCTTGTGGCCCAGAACTGCCTTGGCTACTCTAGGCCTCTTCTGGTTCCAAATAAGTTCTAGGGTTGTTTTCTCTAATTCTGTGAGACATGCTGTTGGAATTTTGATTGGGATTGCATGAAATCTGTATAACAGTTTGGGGAGTATGGCCATATCTTGGTTCTTCGTACCCAAGAACAAGGGATATCTTTCCATTTTCTGATATCCTCTTCAATCTCCTTTTTCAGAGTACTACAGGTCTCAGTGTAGAGGTCTTTTCCTTCCTACATTGATTCCTAAGTATTTCATTTTTTTTGGATGCTATTGTGGAAGGTGTTGTTTCCCTAATTTTTTTCTCAGTGAGTTTGTTATTCATGTACAGGAAGGCTATTGGTTTTTGAGTGTTGACTTTGTATAAAGACCCAATTCAAAAATAGACATCTGAAATGAATAGAGACTTCTCAGATGAAGAAATAAAATGGCAAATAAATATGGGAAAAAATGTTCAACGTCATTGGTCATTCACCAAATGCAAATTAAAACAGTGCTGAGATTCCATCTCATCCCAGAAAGAATGGCTATCATCAAAAAAATCAATCAATAGCCAGGCATGGTTGTGCGCTCGAGAGGCTGAGGCAAGAAAATCGTTGTGAGTTCAAGACCAGCTTGGGCTACAAAATGGGCTCAAAGCCAGCCTGAACTGCATAGTGAGACCCTGTCTCAAAAAAGACACAAAAAAATCAATCAATAACAAATGCTGGAGAGGCTGCGGGGAAAAAAGAACCTTTCTCCACTGCTGGTGGGAGTATGGACTATACAACCACTGTGGAAATCAGCATGGAGATTCTTCAAAAATCTAGGACTAGAGCTGGGCGTGGCGGCTCACGCTGTAATCCCAGCACTCGGGAGACTGAGGCAGGAGGATCTGCGTGAATTCAAGACCAGCCTGGGCTATAAAGTGAGCCCAAGGCCAGCCTGAACTGCATAGTGAGACCCTGTCTCAGAAAGATCAAAACAAAACAAAAACAAAAACCTAGGACTAGGGCCAGGGATGTAGCTCAGAGGCAAAAGTGCCTGCCTGGCAAGCGCAAGGTCCTGAGTTCAATTCCTGGTACCCGGGGGGAAAAAAAATGGGGCGGAGAGGAGGGGTTGAAGGGAGCGGAGAGAAATGGTAAAAAAGAACCAAGATATATCATATACAGGTACAAATTCTCTATGGTGGGTATTATCATTCTATGCAATAAAATAAAATGTACCAGTAAAATCTAATCCAATTTCCAACTGGAAATTGTCAAAAAAAAAACCCCAAAACAGGTGTGCTGGCCCAGGCCTGTAATCCCAGCACTTGGGAGGCTGAGGCAGGAGAGAGGCTTTTTTTTTTTCAAAAAAAAAAACAAACAAAAATTTCAAAACCAAATGGTAAGTTCAAAGATTAAGTGGAAGTAAATGATTTCAGTTGCATACAAACTGTGCTAGCTGGGTGTGGTGACACGCGCCTGTAATCCCAGCACTTGGGAGGTTGAGGCAAGAGGATCATTGTGAGTTCAAGACCAGCCTGGGCTACAAAGTGAGCAAGGCCAGCCTGAACTGCAATAGCGAGACCCCGTCTCAAATAGGTCAAAAACAATAACAAAAAATTGTTCTAAGTACCATAAATCCTTGGATTTTTTTTTTTTTTTTTTTTTTTTTTTTTTTGTTCTTTTTGAGACGGGGTCTTGCTATGCAATTCAGGCTGGACTTGAACTCACTTTGTAGCCCAGGCTGGTTTCGAACTTGCAACAATCCTCCTGCCTCAGCCTCCCAAGTGCTGGGGTAACAGGCGTGCGCCACCACGCCCAGCAAAACCTTGGATTGCAGGGAAAAAAGATACCATTTGTAGCTCTAGTGTGAGATTATGAGTAGTTTCCTTTTCTTGACAATTATGTATTTATAGTAAAATAATTTTTTTAACAAACATGTATTTTTGTGAAGAAATATAACCCTGATATCTAGTGTGCAAGTGGTGTACCTTTTGTATTCTGCCCACCCAGGTTACTTCGGCCTTGTTTGGGACCAAAGCCACTCTTGGCTCAGGAAGTTCTATTTGTCTGTGCAAAGAGTAGTGAAGGAATTTCGGGGGCGTCTCTAGGAAACAGTTCGGGCACGTTGTGGGCAACCAGCATTTTCTCTTGATGTAAAACTGTAGTGTGCAGTCCGTGGAGTATTTTCTCCTAAGCAGGTGCCTCAGGCAAAAAACAAGATATTAGCTCAGGGGACCCTGGAAAGCTGAGCACTCCATTCTTGAAAAAGCTGTTATTGGTGCAGCCTGGGACCCTGCCAGCGGCTGGGAGGACCCCAGCGGCTCCCAGGATGTGGCGGCAACTTGTTTGGGTTCTCCGTGCCAGAGCAGTTGGTGGTGATCTGTAGCGGCCTTGACCTTTCTGAACTCTGTGAGGATGTTTTCACCTTTGCCGGGGCCTCACTCAGAGCCCTGGACTCCACCCTGGGCTGATCAGGGCTGCCCTCCCTCCCGGGCGGCAGATTCCCCAGGTGCTTTCTGGAGAGCTCACTTAGCGTTTCCCTTTCCCTGTGCCTCTTGTTTGCTGGCGTGAGCTGGTCTTAGTGGAAGGAGTTTTTGGATGCTTTGGGGGGCTGGGAGGCATGGGGCGGCAAGTGGGCTGGGCAGGACCACTGCTGGGCTGCTGTGGGTCTTGGAGTGCTGAGGGCTGGTCAGGGGGCAGGGGGCAGGCTGGGCCCCTCCAGGGCCATGAGGGTCCCAGAACCAGCCCCCAGCTTCTTTGGACTGACCTGGTTCCCATGCCAGCCACTATTGCCTTCCATTAGGCCCAAGGAACTGTCCTCGTTTCAGGCAAGTATTTCAAAACACAGGTGCTGGTAATATGTTCTGTGCTTTACTGCGTCCACCCACCCGTCCATCCACCCACCTATCATCCATCCATCTACTCACTATCCATCCATTCATCCATCATCCACCCACCTACCCTCTAGACATTTATTTGTACCTGGAATCTAACTGAGGACCTTGCGCTTGCCAGGCGGGCGCTTGTGCCACTGAGCTACCTCCCTGGCCCTCTAGATCTTTACTGAGCACTTACTATGTCCTACCCACCGTTACCAGCCCTGAAGGACTGACATGGTTCTAGTGCCAATCTCAGCCTTCTCTGAAGCCCCCATGATGCTGCACGGAGAAATCTGAGGGGATCCCTAGGCAGGTCCTGGGGTGCTGGTCCCTCCTGCTGTACGAGTCCCCCATCTTGTCTCCAGGCGCCACCACGTTCTAGGTAATCTCCGCCGAGGATGGGCTCTGAGGCCTCTGTCCCATGTGGCCTCACTTGACTTCCAAATTGCACTCTTTTCTGTCACCCCACAGTGGAAGGGCGGAGAGGGCTCTGCTGGCGACAGGACTTGCTGCCCTGGGTGGGGTGGATATCGGTGTGGGGGGGTCCTTCTGGAAGTTGTCTGGATGATTAACAGCACAACCCTGGGATGTCACCATTTTGCAGCTGCATGGTGACATAGCTCACCCAAGCGACTCTTTAAGGACTATGAGCATCAAAGAGACAACTAGACGTTGCCTGCTTTCGAAAGGATGTGCACATGGCACCACGATGTATTCTTGGTAGAGGCTTACCACCACACTGCACACACTCAGTGACCACATGGGGCCCCAGGAAAATACACCCTGAGGTTTGCAGGTGGTGGGCTTCTGGGTTTGTTTTTTTCTGGGCGTGGCTTTCACCTGGCAGGGAAGGTGGAGTGCAGGTGACATGAGATTGGCTGCAGTGGGTGAGTGGGGTGTGGCATGTGGCTCCATGCTGTGTGCATGTGGAAGTTTCTATAACGAGCACATGTCCGAGTCTGACTTGCACCCACTTTGACCACAGAGCTGGTTTTGTCCAGCACTTGGTGCTAGGTTCTGCGGCTCTGGAGAAAACAGGAAGGATGGAAATGAACAGAAGTCTTGGGAACACCAGCTGTTTTTAGGTAGATGTTTTGGGAAACACTGAAATTAATCTATGTATATATTTATGTATCCATTTATGATTTATTTTGGAGACAGTGTCTTGCTATGTTGTGCAGACTGGCCTCACAGTATGTAGCTCAGGCCAACTCAAAAGTGATCCTCCTGCCTCAGCCTCCTGAGCACTGGGATCATAGTGCCAGCAAGACCGGCTCTGACTTTAGTTGATGAACAGGCAAGAGGTGCCCAGGTACTTCTCACCTCTCTCAGATGCTCCAGGTACTTTGGGGATGAGAAATATGTGTGGAAAGCAAGGGTGAAGAGCAGGGGGATTTGCCAGCGGCCACATGGCTGGTGGAGTCACCTTGACCTTTGCAGGGCCTGGAGCGGGTGCACTGGCTTCCCCCACCTGGTGCAGCCCTGGCTTGGGGTCTAAGCTGGGCCTACTGGGAAGTGGTACCATGGGCAACTTCAAGAGTGTCCTGCCAACTGTGGGGTGTAATTGGTTGGCGTTGGGGGGGAGCTCATGGGGGGAAGAGGGCCCGAAGCTGCCTTGGAGCTGCCCTTGATGCCCGCTATACCTGTGGAGGGGCTGCAAGCTGGGTCAGGCACAAATCTGGAAGGCTGCCTGGGTGCCCAGGCGCTGGGTCAGCTTCAGGCCAGCGGTGGTCTGGGCGGGACCTCAGGTCCAGAAAAGCAGGTAAGGGAATGTCCCACGAAGGGAAGCTGGAGGAAGGCTGCCCCTACTCTGTCCACTGGGCAGCCCTGATAGCCACTGGTCAGGCTTCCTTTCTGCCTGGGCTGGGAGTGGGTGATGGGGCCGGGAAGGAGGACCCTCTCCCTGTGCCCTACATAGTTCAGGCTGGCCTTGAGCTCACTATGTAGTCCAGCTGGCTTCAAGCTCATGGTGATCCCCCTGCCTCAGCTTGCAGATGTGTGCCACCATGCCCAGCCCTGTGCTCCTTAAGAGTACTCATCTTGGCTTGGAGGTGATTGTCTTAGAGCCCAGTGGGCATATATAGCCTTTGCAGTGTGTGTTCGGCTTCCTCAGAGCCACTGTATGGTGGGAATGTTAAGTCCTTTTGGAAACACTGAACCTGAAAACTTTTAAAACAGCACAAGCTATGTAAAAAGCAGAGGGCTGGTGCTGGGTGTCTAGCTCAGTGGCAGAGAGCTTGGTTCGTACATGCAAGTCCCTGGGCTTGATCCCAAGTACCACATTAAAGAACAAAAAATAGCCAAGCACAGTAATGCATCCCTGTAATCACAGCTTTCTGGAAGGCTGAGACAGGAGAGCCACACACAAGTTCAAGTCCAGCCTGGGCAATGCAGCAACTTAGCCAGAGCCCAGTCTTAAGACAGTAATAGGGCAGAGGATGAGGCTAAGAGCAAAACACTGATTCTAACAGCCAAAACCAGTCAGGGTGGCACAGAGCCATGGAGGGTGTGACAGGTCCTCAAGGCTGAGGTTGATGGATCAGGCCTCAGGGACAAGTGAGGGCAGCAGGGGGCAGGAGAAGGTGGCCCTGAGTGTGTTCAGTGGCCCTGAGGATGACCCAGCAGGACTGATCCCATTGCTGCAGGACCAGGTCTGAGCACTGAGACTTTCTCTGCAGGAGGCTAAGAAACTAAACGGAAGCAGTGGCTCCAAAGAGACAACCTTGGTGACTTCCCCAGCACCAGTGATGGAACCTGGGAAGGGCCGAGTCACACCTCCAGCATTTCTGTAGTGTTGAGGCCAGACTGGCTTCACAGTCACGATTTAGGGCCAGGCTTGGTGGCGCACGCCTGTAATACCAGCCATACAGAGACTGAGGCAGGAGGCTCCCTCCAAGTTCCAGGCCAGCCTGTGCTAAATAGTAAGTTCAAAGTTGGCTTGAACTACAGTCACACCCTGTCTCAAAATAAACACAAAACACTCTTGACCTTCCTGTCTTAGCCTCCAAGCTGCTGACATTACAGCGATATGCAACAACACCCAGTTCGAGGGTGACACTTAACCCCCAGCACTCTCCTTGCAGGGAGGAGACCCAGTCTTTGGTGTCACAAATGGTAAAAGGTGTCTCAAACAGGATCAGCTGAGTGACTGTCCTGAGAAGGGGAAATGTAAATACAGGGTCTGCTGCAGAGCGGAAAGAGCAGCTCCTCTGAGTGGACAGGGGCCACGCAACCCCATGGCTCTGGGGGTGGTGAGAGCAAGAAGCTGGGGTCAACCCCAAGACCGAGCATATGAGTGGGTCTGACCTTTGCCTTTAATGTTGGGATTCTTCCCACAGGGGACATTTCTCAGGCAAAGTGGACCTACAGGTTTCCCAGAGCTTTTGCCCTGAAAGAGAACAATCAGAGGCAGATGAATCAGAGCAAAGAACACTTCAGGAATTGAGGTCAAGGAGACCTGAAAGAACTGGCGACCTTTTGTTTTGTATTTTGCAGTACGGCAGATCAGGCAATGAGCCTTTGCGGGAGTGAAGCTACATCCCGTTCCTTGTTTGGATACAGGGTGGTGTCACCAACCCCTTGGGCAGGGGAGTCTTTGTCAGCACAGCCAGCACCAAAAACTGCGTTTCCCAGATCCACTGTGACCAGAGCTAAGGCTGCTGGTGTTGGGTTAGCACTGAGTATCCCAGGGAAGAAAGTTCTTCCCATCGCACTCAGACTCCTATGGGTGGGCCGGTGTAATCCCAGCACTTGGGAGGCTGAGGCAGAATTGTTGCAAGTTCAAGACCAACTTTGGCTACAAAGTGAGCTCAAGACCAGCCTGAACTGCATGGCGAGACCGTCTCCTTAGGCCCCTGAGCTATAGCCTCGGCCCCTAGACCCTGTCTCAAAAAAATGAAAGAGGGTCGGGGATGTAGCTCTGTGGCACAGCACCTGCCCAGCAATCTGGAGGTCGTGGGTCCAATTCCTGGTACAAAAAAAAAAAAAATTAAAAAATTAAAAATTAAAAAAAAAAAAAAACAATATATATATATATATATATATGGGCAGAGTGTGGCCCTGTGCCAGGCTCCTGTGTCCAGGGGGTTTAGAGTCAGGGGTAGCTTCCTAGACGTGATTCCCTGGGAGCTTCTCACCAACCCCTGGCCTTTGGGCTTGCTGGTTCCCCCACAGCAGGCATGTTTCCAATCATGTCCTGCAGTTCCCATGGAGCTCTACTTTCGAGAGCGGCTCTCAGGCTCACCACCTTAGATGCATCCACGAAGTGGCACAGAAATAAGGAGAAAAAGCTCAGCGCAGAGCCCCACACGTGGTATCACGGCATTCCAGAGTGCTGGGGCACGGAGTGTGAGCCCGGCCCAGATAGCTCAGCACTGTCTGGGGATGAGACCCAGCAGCATGGACGGGGAGAGAAAACCAGTGCAGGAGCGAACAGTATGGACAGTCTATGTCGGCCACTGTGAGTTCCCGAGGCCAGAACTCCCGAGGAACAGCTCAGAGCCCCGTCGCCCGGGCTGCAGATCCATGAGCTCTAAGCTGGGAACCAGGGGAGTATTGTGGAGGAAACCAATGGCTATGCTGCAGTCAACTTTATTGGGATGCTCTCTTTACACCCACCCACACATTCATCTCAGGTATGAACTCACAGCTCGAAAGTCAGACTCCTGTCTGACTGTGTCTAGCACCTAAGGCCGCCAAGCCCGTCGCTTCTGCTCTCAAGCCAATGATTCTCCAAGGTTGCTGTCTACCCCCAGGCTGCCCTTTTCTGGCTCACTCTGGCCTCTGTATGCCCGGTGCCCAAAGGAAGTACAGCACACGAGGCCCAACTAGATGGGGATGCAGGATGGGCACGGAGCACAGTGCAGGGTGTGAAGCCTCCGACCCCCAAGGAGGCGACAGTGAGGACCGGAGAACCAGATTGTCCTGGGATATAGCAGTGGCTCCAGGATCCTCCTCAGTGAACTGCGGACCTGGTCCGGCCACAGCGGGGGGCTGGCAGGCAGCAGATGCTTGTAAAGCTCTTGAGGAACCTCGTACAGCTCCAGGCTTAAGTTGCTCAGCCTGGCAGTGTAGCTCAGCAGCTTCTCCAGGTTGTCCACGGATAGGGAATTTTGTAGGTACCCGAGAGTGGACAGCTGGGGGCACTGGCTCAGGGCAGGCAGGAGGGCACACAGCTGGTCCTCTGTCATCCCACAGGCCTCCACGTGCAGGCTGGTCAGCGTGGCTGCAGTGTTAACCAGGAACCTTTGGAGCGAGTCGGGACTCAAATTGATCAGTCTCACATCACACAGGAACAGGTGTCTCAGCTGTCTGATGCTCAGACAGTGTGGCAGCCCATCCCAGTCCACCTGAGAAAGCCGGCAGTTAACTAACGACAGGGTCTCCAAGGACGACGTCAGGCACCTACGGAGAGGCCGAGCAGTTAGATCTGGCAACGGACAGTGAAGACCACAGCAAGGTGGCTCACCTATCACCGGAATCACCCCAATCTAGACCAAGGTCATTTATAATCACTCGTGTGACTCTAGCCTCCTCACCTCTCAGAAAACCACAGCTCTTTCCCCAGGAGGCCGGTGGGGGGCCAGGCAGGAAGGGCAAGTCAGACACAGTCTGGCCATGTCTAGCGGGGCTGCCAGTGGAGTCTGTGTCTCTGTTCCCAGCCCCCACTCCTGCTTCTGGCTGTCAGCTTGAGCCCTGCACTTCCCATGTGGCCGTCAGCCCACCCTGGCCCGGGGCTTCCAAGCCTGACTGGGATGGAGAGGGAGGGGCTGGCACGGGGGAGCAGCGGTGCCAGCGGCAGTGCGTTCCTGTCTCCTCCCACGGGCACTGGGAGTGGGGCCTGGGCTGGATCTGTGGGGAGGGAGCGTGAAGGAGAGGGAGACAGCGGCTGCCCTCGGGGATGAGGAAGGCTGGGCTCATGTGGCAGGATCACGCCCAGGGAGGATGTGCAGCCTGGGCAGCAGTCCACGGCTGCCTTGTCCAGTGGGAGACATAGCAACAGGCTCTGTGTCACTAACCTCCCCAGAACAGAGACAGGCTCTTCTGTCTGCAGACCCAGCCCCACATCCTACCTGAGCATCTCGGGCAGGTGGCCTTCCAGGAAGAAGACAGAGTCCAGGTAAATCTCTCGGAGACAGTGGAGCGTAAGAAATTGAGAGGCAAAGTCTGTGACGACCGACTTCTTCTCCTCTGAGACAATGAGTGGACTTTCACTGGCGTCACAGATTCGTAGCTTGTAAAGATTTCTCATATAGCTCAGGTAATAGGTGAAGATAAACAGGGTGGCGAGCGTCCAGCAGAAGCTCACATCTGCCGCCCGCAGCTGACTCAGGTTCACCAGGACCAGGGACTCCCTGACACTTCGAATTTTTTTCGCTATAAGGCACAGTTGCACACATTCCAGCTGCACCAGACCTTTCCTCTCCTGGACCCATTGGAGGAGCTGGGATGCGAACTCACCCAGATACCCCTCCCAGACCCACATGTTCACGATCACCCTGAGGGGCTGCTTCGCTGCCCTCCTCTTCTTGAGGAGGGCCTCTGAGCAGCAGGCTTCCCGCAGGGTTCCAGCCCAGACTCCCAGGCAGCCCCGCTGCACGGCCTGGGAATCCGCCGCCGTCCGGGCATCCACTGTCTGCAGTCTCAGCCTCCTGGGGGGGCCGGGAAGAAGCCGGGAATTCAGGGCGGGATGCCCTCCCCACTCCGGATCTCCGCTGCATCCTACTCCCTCCTTTCCTGCTTCCCGTCCTTCTTTCCCAGCCTCTCCTTCCTCTTCAGCCCGGGGCCCAGCCCAGTTGCAACCCCCAGTGCCCGTGGGGACCGCGGTTGTCAGTCAGCTGGCCTGGGCTCAGGAATACCCATGGCGTCTCTGATGCCCTGGTGTCACATCAGAAGCCTCCAATCCACTCTCCGGTCTCCCCGCCCAGGGCACTCTCTGTCCCTGCCTTGGATTCCAGGGCCTGCCCTCCCGGGCCGGGTCACCCTCACCTGGAGCAAACCTCCTGCGTCAGCAGTTCATCCAGCGCGTCTAGCACAGCCTGTAGGACCTGCAGGCTCCTTTCTAGCACGTAGACAGGGCCCAGCAGACTGAGAGCGAGCGTGGTTTTCTCCTCTGCCTCCATCTGCTCCCCTAAGGGGAGGCGGGGCAAGGGCCAGGACAGCACCAGGGCCCTCAGCACTTCCAAGTGCCCCCCGGCGAAGGCCTCCGTGAAGAGGGGCGGGAAGAGGTCCTCTGGCAAGTCCTCCACGGCCCTCAGCGCCATGTCCGTGTCCCTCAGCAGGCTCCGGATGGCCAGCTGTAGGAGTGTGGGCGGGGGCCGGGGGCTCATCCTGGTGAGCCTGTTGAAGATCCTGGGAACACCCAGGAGGAGACAAGGCTGAGACACCCCTTCCCACCTCACCCATCAAGAAACCCACTTGCAGCCAAGTCCCTGGCCTGACAACGGCACACAGTCCTCTGGGCCCTCAGTCTGATCTGCGCTGGTAGCCCAGAGCGTCGCCTCTAGGCCTTTACCTCTGCGTACGCAAGGACCTGTGTCTCAGCACACACCTGGTGAAACCAGAGAAGCAACACGTCCGCCTTCCACACAGCACCCCAACCCACTCCACCCACTTCGGGAGGAAACGTCTCACACCACGGCCACAAGGCCAAGGAAATGCAAGTGTCCCATGGCCCGATCTCTCTAGACTCTCAGGTGCTGAAATACACCTGGCCAAGAAAAATGAAGCGCCTTAAAAAGTAACAGCCCCAAGGTTTCATTTCAATTTCTTTCTTTTTTTTTTTTTTGTGGTACCGGGGATCGAACTCAGGACCTTGCACTTGCCAGGCAAGCGCTTATTCAACTGAGCTATATCCCCAGGCCCCTCAAGGTTTCATTTCAAGTAACTGCAGAACACTGGATCTTCCTACCCCAGAGCTGGGTCCAGGCTACAGGGGCAGATCTGATCTGCCTCTCCCTGCAGGCCGCTGGGTCACACATCGCCTGGCCGTGGGAACACAGCTCAGTGGGAAAACCACTCAACAGTGCGAGCGGCTGGCCTAGAAATTTCTTAGGCTGAGAACCCTCTCGGAGGAAAACACAGATCAGAAGCTGGTGGATGTGGGGGTAAGAGGTCGGGTGGAGGAAGGGTTTTTAGAGAAGAAAGAACAGATGAATGAGGTTTGTGGAACAGAAAGCGCTCAGCCCCTGTCCCATGGTGATTTTGGCCAAACTGTGCCACCTCAGCTTTCCTCCCCAGTGAGTGAGGCCTGGAGTTTGTGCACACCTCCTTGATTATTTGAGGGGAGTTCTGCATTTACCACTAGCTGGGGCTGAGGGTTTAGGGTGAAGATGGCAGGCTTCTGCCCCATCCTCACTCTCTGCCCTATTCTTGTCTTGCAGCGACGCTGCAGAGGATTTGTGGGTATTTGCCCCGCCCTACCCCCGCCCCCAGCACTGACAGGTCCTGCCGGGCCACACCGCAGAAATGAATCTGAGACCTTGGGGTGACACTCAACTTTCCACATCCTGGTGGGACCCGATACCCCAGCCCTCACCCCCTCTCCAGCAGCCCCTCTGGCCCATGCTTGCTGTCCGCGTAGGCTTTGGGCTTCAGGGCCAAGGTGCAGAGTGGAGGGAGGAGGGCAGGGATGAACCAGATGGGGAGCAGGCACCTAGGAGGAGAGCGGAGAGCCAGGAGGGCGTGGGTCCTACAGATTCCCCTGGGCTCCCCACCCTGGGGAGCTGCGCCTTCACTTCCCTGGGCTGTCTCCTTGGCAAGTCCAGGCGACCCATTTACATTGACCTCAGTGGGCCAAAGGCAGGCGACGTTAAGGCCAGAATTGATTTGGGCAAACCCTGGCGTTGGCCACGCAAGGCCTCCCAGGCCAGTCAGGTGTGGTGGTTACACCTCTTTATCTCAGTGCTCTGGACCTGGGGCAGGAGGAGGGCTTCGAGCTCAAAGTCATCCTGAGCTACTTAGTGAGCTGGAGGCTAACCTAGATTAGCAGGGAGTGGTGGTGGACATCCTTAGTCCCAGCACTCCAGAGGCAGAGGCAGGAGGATCTAGCCTGGGCTACACAGTGAGTTCAAGGGCAGCCTGAGCTACATAGGGAGACCCTGTCTCAAAAAAAAGAAAAAGAAAAAGAAAAACTGACTCAGTCTGGCACGGTGGCACATGCCTGTAATGCGAGCACTCCGGAAAGCAGAGACCTAGCGTAAGCCATTTAGGGACTCAAACAGATTTTATCTCAAAATAGGCCTGGAGTGGTGGTAGATGCCTCCAATGCCAGCATTTTGGAGGCTGAGACAGGATAGCTTGGGCTACATAGTGAGCTCTTTTTTTTGTTGTTTGGTCTTTTTGAGACAGGGTTTTGCTATGCAGTCCAGGCTGGCCTTGAGCTCACTTTGTAACCCAGGCTGGTCTCGAACTCACAGCAATCCTCCTGCTTCAGCCTCCTGAGTGTTGGGATTACTGGCGCGTGCCACCATTCCTGGTGTCATAGTGAGTTTAAGGCCAGCTTGAACTGCATAGCAAGCCTCTGTCTCAAAAAAAAAAAAAGAAGCCAGGCATGGCCGTGCAGACCTATAATCCCAGCACTTGTGAGGCTGAAGCAGGAGAATCACCATGAGTTTGAGGCCAGGCAGGGCTACACGGGTCAAATCCGGTCTAATCCGGTCTAAACTAGACAGCAAGAACTTGTCTAAAACAACACAAATCAAAGCCACCAACAAAACCCAAAGTCTCAAACCTGATCATCCGAAGGGAAAGAGATGCCAAACCCTCAGCGCCGCCTGGGACCTCTGCCCTACTGGACGGTGGTCGAGCTGGCCTGGGTGTCCTCACACAAGGCAGCCTCTCACCAGGCGAAGGCGCAGGAAGTGGTCGGAATCCCGGAAGGAACAGGAAACCCGGGAGCTCCAGGGCATCTCCTCCGCGCCCCTCCCCCCGCTTGTCCCGATAGCCACGCCCACTCCAGCCCCTCCTTCCTTGCACTCCCGCGCTCACGTCGGGCTCCCCTCTCCACCTGGTGGAGCCAGGCGGGGCATCTCTCCTCAGGGGTTGGTTTCAGCCAATCTCTAGGCGCGAACCGAGAATTCACTCCACAAGCACAGCGTTAGTTTTATTAACGTGTAGCTGTCATGGTGGTTAAGTGTGAAACCGGAAAGGATTACTGGTGTTACCCTTCCTTCGGGAGGGTAAGGCTGGAGGTCAGCTGAGAGTTCGTGGCTAGCCTGGGCTACGTAGTGAGCCTCGTCTCAAAAAGAAAAAAAAAAAGTCTTTTTTGCCTTTTTGAGACAGGGTCTCGTTATGCAGTTCAGGCTGGCCTTGAGCTCGCTTTGTAGCCCAGGCTGGTCTGGAACTCAACGATCCTCCTGCCTCAGCCTCCTGCGTGCTGGGATTACAGGCGTGCGCCACTACTCCTGGCTAAGAGCCATGGATTTTAGCAAAGATGGTTTTTAAAGTCCCTGACTGTCCCAGAGGTAAACACAAACAGGGTCTTAACGAGCAGCGGGCCACCTGCCCCGGAGCCCGCCTGTGAGGTCCCCAGGGCGGTCTCTGCCTGTACCCTGACTGTCATGACCTCTGCGGCCTCAGGCTCCCCTCCTGTGCTGCAGACCCGTTTGGTGACACCACATGGAAAGATGGCGACACCTGCTGTTTGTGCGTGGAGACTGTTAGGTTTTCGGTGCAGAAGAAACAGGGGGAAGAAGGCCTTTACCCCGGACACGGAGAGAAGAGGAGCGGCTGCACGCAGCACGGGGCTCCTCCGAGGCACACGGAGGCGCGCCTGGCTAGAGGCGGAGCTTGAGGGGCGGGCTTAGTGACGCGCCAGGAGCTGATGGGGGTTTCCCTCGCGGGCTCACCGAGGAGTAAGAAGGAGCTGCGTTCAGGGCTGAGGGGAGAAGAGGGGCAGGGCTCAGATGAAGATAGACTTGTTTTTGGGCTTCAGCCATGTTAGACCACCGCCATAATGACTCAGCAGTTCATACTCGGGCAGGAACCTGTCAGAGACCGCATTAGCCCGAGGGGCCTCGGGTCTTGCACACCGCGAGGCAGCGGCACACTTGCCCTGGCTACCAGCTTACTGACCTGGTACGCTCACAACTGCACGATGTCCTTGTCCCCAGATGGTCGCCTTCCTGTTCCTCCAGCCCATGGTCAGGTCGAAATGTTTTTAAAGAGATGAGTGCTGCGTTGTAGGCAGCTGAGTTAGCTGAGTTAGCTAGAAATATTGTAGGCAGTCAGTCAGCTCCCTCGAAGGAGCCAGTATGGAGGACAAGACACCTTGCCAACGGAGAGATAGGAATTTCCACTTTGGCCTAGGCCTTAGGATAAAAGATCAACCAAATGCACCCATACACCTCCCTGGGGAGGGACCTCAGGGATTGATATTCTAAATAGGTTGGGATCTCTTTGAAGAGTTCCTGATCCAGCCCCGTACCGGAAAAGCCCATTCTGTATTCGTGCCCGCTTGCTATGGGACTCACTTCCCCATTTGATTCTGATTTAATCAATTTTCCTAAACAATTCTTATAGGCTGACCATAGTTTTGTCCCATCTCATGCCCACTTTGTGATTTACCATTTTCCCCCTACTTTGGACCTGCCTCACCTGTGGTTTTGCCCACTAGAGTCCCCTCCTCTTTCTCTCTGTGACAGAAGCTTTCTTTCCCTCTGCTCTGTGTGTGTGTGTGTGTGTGTGTGTGTGTGTGTGTGTGTGTGTTGAAACAAGGTCTCACTGTGCAGTTCAGCCTGGACTTGAGCTCATTTTGTAGCCCAGGCTGGTCTTGAACTCACGACGATCCTCCTGCCTCAGCCTCCCGAGGGCTGGAATTACAGGTGTGTGCCACCATGCTTGGCTCTAAAAGTGTTCTCTTTACTTGTGCTCACACACGTGTCTTTGATATCGGAAGGCTCCAACCCCCACCCTCAAGCCATGTCACCGTGTATTCTGTACACACGTGCCATGAAGAGCCAGGAGGTTTGATCACGCATGTGCAGACTCCTGGAGACTTCACCTAGGCTTGCCCCAGAGCACCCCACTTCTTTGTCCCATAAGTCTGCCCACACCTTGTCCTTGGGAGGTGGATTTGAGCCGGGGCTTCCCCTTCAGGGTGCTGCCTTGTGAATAAACTCTTTCCCAAAGCCCTGGGTCTCAGGCATTGGCACAGTGTGAGGCAGGGGTGGCCAGTGGAGCTGTCCCTCCTGGGAGGACAACAATCTGCACATCGGTGTTGCTCAGAGATGTGTGGGGATTTCAATCTGACCTGAACTCAACTCTTGGCCATCATTTTTTGGGGGCCAGTGTTTGCTTTTGAGCTAGGCTGAGGACTGAGAGCCTGAGGACCAGAGGGGTGGAGGAACTGCGGGAGCAGCAGTCACAGCGTTGCGGGTCGTGAGTACCCGTCGTCTCACACTGGACCTGGAGTCAGTCCCTGCGTCTCTTCCACCTGGAGCTGCTGCGACACGTTTCTTGGACACGTGGGAAGGGCCTAAGCAGGCACCAGTGCTGTGTGACAGGGCCGCCACTTCTGGCAGAACTGTCTGCCGAGCCTCTGGACAGGTACGGTCCTGGCTCTGCGGCCAGGTGCCAGGGCACTCCGTGTCGTTGCGATCACTCACCCACCCCCTCTTTCGGGCACGTTCTTCCCGAAAGTGGTGGCCGTGGGCAGTGTGGCTCTGAAGCTTGCGATCTGGGACATGGCCTGCCAGGAGAAACACCACGGCGTGTGCCCCCTCTCCTTCCAGGGTGCCCAGGCAGCTCTGCTGGTGTATGACATCACCAGGAAGGTAGGGCTGGGCCTTTGTGGGCTCAGGTGTAGGAGCTGTCACTGAGGGGTCGCAGCCGCAGAAACCCTTCGTGAGCGCCGCCACCTCCCCCAGAGAGCTCCCGGCAGCCCTCCACCTGCAGCACGGGGAGCTGCTCCTCCACAGTCGCCTAAGAGTGACCTACGTGGGCGCTGCCACCTGACACCGCAGGCTGGAGATGACAAGCGAAGCCCGCCCCCCACGGGCCCACGAGGCCGGGCGGCAGTGACAGCCACTTGGCGGCAGGTGGCAGTGCGGGGGCAGGAAGACGGCAGAGCCGGGTGTGAGCATGTAAGGGGCCAGGGTGGGGTCGGGCTGTAGCTTGGGACAGCTGCCCCCATACCGCAGTTTGCAGAGTCCTCTGGACCCAGGGAAAGCCCCTTTCCTGGTCCGTGGGGACTGCAGGTAGGAGCAGGGCTTGGGGGAATGGCCACTCTCCCGCACCCTCTGGCACAAAATGGTCCTTGGGGGCCCTGCAGCTTGGCTGTGTGGAGGGAGCCCGGCACCTCCTTGGGGACAGTGCTGTAGGGTGGACGACCAGGCTCGCCCAGAACGTTTCGCACGAGGTGTCACTGCCCGCTCGGCCCCTGGTATGAGGACAAGGCCTGTGAGGTCCAGCAGCCTCCTGTTCTCCTCAGGAGGCCTTCCTTAAGGCCCAGCAGGGGCTCGAGGGCCTGGAGAAGGAGCTGCAGCCTGGAGAGGTCGTGGTGGTGCTGGTGGGCAACAAGGTGGACCTTTAAGAGCAGCAGGAGGTGACACTCCAAGTACCTCGGGCTGGGGAGGGCGCATCCTGGTAGAAGAGGGGACGGAGACCTTGGAACACACGCTCACCCTGCACACACACGTACACACACCCATGTGATACACACGCTCCCCCTGCACACATAAGTGCACACAACTGTGCACACACATGCTCACCCTGCATGCACACGTATACTCCACATTCTCACACAGCTGCACAACCTGCTCACTCCCGCACATACCCGCTCACATCTATACACACGCACGTATACTGGCACATCCCTACATAACACACTTGTACACACCTCCAGACATGCTCATCCCTGCTCACATGCACTGCACACTCCTGCACACACACGCTCGCACACACACAAGTGTACACACATGCAGGGCCCTGCCCCAGTTGCCTGGTCACCATGGTGTGAGGAAGACGCCCGCCCTGCCCCTCCTGCCCGTGAACCCTGTGGCTCTGCATCCCATCACTGTGGTCAGTGAGTCACGTGAGCAGGACGGAACCTGACACATGTGTGCTTCTGTGCAACGTCACCCAGCAGTCAGCGCGGGAGGCTCTGAGGCCACCACCAGGGCACGCACTCCATGGCCTGGGCCCACAGATCCCGGGTCACCACCCGCTGCTCCCATCGAGCTCACGAAGTTGGGCAGCTCCAGTCGTGGGGAGCAGCTGGTGCTCAGCCGTGCATCCTGGCTCTGGACGCCTTTGAAATCGTCTCACCTCATAAAAATGCCCAATGTGCACAAAGAGCATGCGCACGTCGCGCCCCACAGGACCCGGACGTGACGGAGCTGTGACAGCCCCACGCTCAGCTAACTGCGCCGCACTCTTGCCCCAGCTTCACGTCCTTTTCCTGGCTCCTGCTCTGGCCCCCAGAGCCCCGGAACCCCGCCCTGATGTCCTCCTGCTGCCTGTCCTCTGTCGCTTTCAGCGCACGCTACTCCTCCAGCTCTGGAAACAGCTAATTCCCCGAGAGGCCGCAGTTCCCATTATTGGAGAATTAATTTAGGAACCAGCGTCTGCGCACTGGGGTGCTCACTGCTGCAGGAGAAGGGGCCACCGACCACACCCTTGAGACCCCCAGGGGACACCCTGGCTGGGAGGCTGGTGGTGTCCACTGCTCTCTGACGGGGCAGTGGATGGGCAGGCTGTGGGGAGTCGAACAGACATCTGCGGGGCCTGACACAGGCAAGCCTGGGCCAGAGGGTGTGGCCCGAGGGAGCCGGGCTGTCTGGGGACCTGGCTGAGAGGCCATGTGGGGAGAAGGAGGAAGCTGGACACTTGGGGCCCAGGGCAAGAGAGTGGTGGGCATGGTGGGGTCGTGAGCTCCGAGTCATGGCTGAGCTCAGTCACATGGTTCAGCCCAAGCTGATCCTCTGGGGGTATTCAGAGCTGCTCTCTGCTAGGAATCTGGGGGACTTGGGGGTGCACAAGGCACCCCGCTCCTTGGAGCATGGACACGACCCATGACTGCCCCTCCTCTTTGCTGGCCACACATGGCTTCCATGGGGTAGTGTCTACTTTGCCTGTGGCCACAGAGAGGGGCCCCTCCCTGCCCAGGTCCCTCTGATGTCCCTGGCTGGTGTCTGTGTCCCTGTGGGCCTGGTGGTGTGGGGAGCTAGAGGCAGAAAGCTGCCTTCACAGTCCGGGTCCTCTGCCCGAGAGTACCCGTCGCCTCCCGCTGACCCGCTCGGGCCTGGCCTGGGCCTCCCCGAGGGAAGAGCAGAAGCAGTGCAGGGCCAGGGTCCCCACCAGCTGCAGCTGCTCCTGGGACCTTAGTGGAGATCGGCTAGGCGCCCCTGGGACACTCACAGAAATGCTAGGACTTTCCCAGGGGAGGAGTTTGCCGAGAGCAGAAAGTGCTGTGCATGGAAACCTCGGCCAAATTGCACCACTGCGTGTTGAGGACCTTCTGTGGCATCACTGAGCGGCCATTTGGGGCCACGTGGAGGGTGGGGGCTCGGGGACCAGCAGGCAGCCCCTGGGGCTGGTGGGGAGATATGAGATGGGCTCTGGGCGGGGCCAGCCCGGTCAGGCTGGTGCTGGGTTGGGGGACCCCTGCCTACCACCCACCAGTGGCCTCACTTTGTAGCCCAGGCTGGCCTCAAACTCACGGTGATCCTCCTGCCTCAGCCTCGTGAGTGCTAGGATTGCAGACGTGAGTCGTCACACCTGGTAAGCAGCTGTTTCTGACCTGGGAGCTTGGGGACTCTGAGGCTGTCACCCTGAGATGCCAGCTGTGCTGCTGAGGCATGCTTTTCTCTAAAAGTCAAACTGCTGTTGGCAGTCTGGCTTTGGTCATTTCACAAGACTGAGCGGGACAGAGCCTGGAGGGCCATATTTTAGGTCTTTTTTTTTTTTTTTTTCTTTTTGAGACAGGGTCTCGCTATGCAGTTCAAAGTGGCCTTGAGCTCACTTTATAGCCCAGGGTGGTCTCGAACTTGCAATGATCCTTCTGTCAGCCTCCTGAGTGCTGGGATCATAGGCGCATACTACCATGTCTGGCTAAGTGCAGTTTCTCATAGTTAGTAAAGCTGGACAGCATTCATGCGATGATTCCCGGGCAGGGGAAGTAGTGGGGTGCACGCTTGTGGTCCCCAGCTGCATCCTCTCACCATCCCCAGACTGAATGCGGCTTCACCCCTAGAGGAGCCAAAGCCACCGGAGAGGCAGCGGGAGGCCAGGGCTAACCATGGCCACTAGATGGCGCCCGACACAGCCTAAGGCAAAGCCGGGCTCTGGTCCCGTGTCCCGGCTGTTCATCCTCTCTGCTTAGGAAGGACCCATGGAAGAACAGCGTGGGGAAAACGAGTGGGATGTTCGTAGCACGTCCATCTATGGGTGTTCCTGTTTCTTTTTTGTTTTTATTTTGTTTTGGGTTTTTTGGAGACAGGGTCTTGGTGTGTGCGGGACCTCCTGCCTCAGCCTCCCAGTGCTGGGATCACAGGAGTGCGCCACCAAGCCTGGCTTAATTCCTTTCTTTTCTTTTTTTTTTTTTTTTTTGGTCTTTTGGAGACAAGCTCTCACTACGCAGTTCAGACTGGCCTTGAGCTCACTTTGTAGCCCAGGCTGGTCTCAAACTCCTAACGATCCTCCTGCCCCAGCCTCCTGAGTGCTGGGATTACAGGTGTATGCCACTATACCTGGCTGCAGGGAATTTAGCTTTTGTATGGTGAGTCCTGTGCATGCAGTCCTTGGCATCCCCAGCCCTCCTTACCATGTCATTGACTATGCAGAGTTGATCCTGTGGGCTCTGGGTGCTGTGACAGCTCCCCCAAGGGTCATAAAAGGTCAAGAACCTCAGCACCTGAAGGAGGCGCTGCTCATTGGTGAGTCGAACCTCAGACCAAACCCTCAACCCCCCCCCCCCAAAGCCCAGTGTTTAAAACCCTCAGCACTGAACCTCTTTGGGCCGCGAGCTCTCCTTTTTGGCCACCTCTCACCCTGTATAGTGGATCTTTTCTCTTTCAAATAAATCAAATAAATCTGCAGCTCTTCCATGTCCTGCCCAATTGTGTTTCCCCAAGGACCTGCACAAGACTCCACCAGGCCCTCTGCCATGTCCTTCGGGCAACCACAGACTGAACCCCTGGAAACCTTGAGCCACGCCAACTGTTCTGATTGATACATTGTGTCAACTTGGGGAGTCTAGAGGTTTGGCTGAGTGACTCAGCAGGAAGCCAGGGTGCTTACTTTGTACACATCCTGAGCCTGTGGAATAGGAGGGCATGGAGACTGTGTGAGAGCTACACGCCCCCTCAGTGGGGGCAGCCTGTTTACAATGTAAGGGAAGGAAAGAGGCTGCTTGCAGCCATTCCTCCCTTTTTGCTCTTGTTTTTGCTGTGCTGTGCAGCCATGAACTATTGCCCTCTGCCATGTGCCACTCTGCCTCAGATCCAGCCATATATGGACTGAAACCTCCACAAACTGTAAGCTAAATAAATCTTTCCTTCCTTCATTTTGGGCGTTGGGTATTTTGTCTCAGCAACAAGAGAAAAGTAGCCAAGACACCAACCCTCTCTTCCCACACCAAGATGCAGGCTCTGGGTGAAAGGTCCCCAGAGCCCCTGGGGGGTGCAGGGAAGCCTGTGGCCACTGCCTCCAAAGGACAAAGTGGCGGCCACATTTGGGTGGAGGTCACTGGCCCTCCTCAACCTCACTTTGCAGCCCCTTGGTCCCAGCACAATAATGGTCCCCTCCTCAGGCTGCCGGCCTGGGCCATTTATAGACGTACCAGCCCCACCCTCCTCACCCCACAAGTGCGTCCCACACTGCCCACCTAGCAGCCCATCCCTGGCCTCAGAGTGCTGGTCACACCTCACAATCATCTGCATGTTTCTGTCTACGTTTCCCCGGGGCTGTGGTCTTTTTCTACTTGTCTCTGCAGCGCAGTGGCTTTTTCTTGAGTTCATTTTTTTTTTTTTCTGGTACCAGGGATCGAACTCAGGACCTTGCGCTTGTCAGGCAAGCGCTTATGCCACTAAGCTATACCCCCAGCCCCTGGTGGCTTTTTCTTCATTCGCCACATTCTCCAGCCACTGTCCCCAGACATTTTCATCACCCTGGGAGGAAGCCCCATACCGATTACCCAGCCACACCCCAGCCCCTGGCAGCCCCAGTCAACGTTTGCCTCTGTGAAATTGCATATTCTGGACATTTCATGCCCTCGGAATCCTGCTGTGTGTGTGGCCTTGTGTGTTTGGCTTCTTTCCCTCTGCACTATGTTTTCAAGGCTCACCTGGCTGCAGCCTAGGTCTCCTCCTTTTTCATGGCTGAGTAACATTCCACCATGTGGCTACCCCACTCATTGTAGAGGGATGTTGTGAAATATTTATGTCCCTGCCCAAACTCAGGCCGAAATTCTCACACCCATGTTATGGGCAGGGCCTTGGGAGGAGAGGAAGCTGAGGGTGGAGGCTTCCTGGACAGGGTTAATGCCCTCCTGGGAAGAGACACAGGAAGAAAGACCTTTCCCCCGGGGGGACGCGGGAGGAGACAGCTGCTGATCATCCAGGCTGCAGCCCTCACCCCGCTGCACTGCAGTCTGGACACCCAGTCCCCAGAACCCTGGGAACTAACCACTCATTCCAGCAGTGGAAATGGGGGGCCACTGGCATGACACCTGCTTCTGTCCCATGAGTGGCACCTTCTGAGGACCCCAGGATCCTTCCTGGGCAGAGCCTGCTCATGCTTGGTGCCACCTGCGGCCCATGGCAGGACCGACCTGGGCTGCCCTGAGGACTGGGCCGTGATGCCCTTCTCTGGGGCAGTGCTGCGGTGAGCAGCATGGCACTGAGCTGTGGGGCTCCCAGGTGGGGAGCCTCTTCCGGTTCGTCACACGCAGTCTCCGACGGGCATGGGCAAGGCCAAGCTTTTATTAGCACAGAAGCAGGGCAACCTGCAAGGGGGCGGGGAGGCTCCCGAGCTCCTGTCCTCACGACTGCGTCCGGTACCCATCCTGGGGGCACTTGAGGCCGCCTGGCACCCGGGGCAGGTCAGCGGGCATCGCGGGCCGCGCCTGGGCACCTCTCGCAGTGTCGCCCCTCCGGCCAAAGCGGCCCACAGGCCGGATGGCACGGGCTGCGTACCAGGCAGGAGCAATGCTGGGGGCTGGAAAGGAAGAGCCCAGGCCCCAGCTGTGCCGCGTGTGGGTGTCAGGCCCACCGTGCAGCCCTTCAGTCTCTACCCCAGGGGCCCTGGGCTGCCAGGGCAGTGCTGTGGCTTTGGGGACAGGATCCAGATGTCACTGGGGGCGGGGTCCCCTGTGGTTCCCACCCGGGGTTCTCCAGGGATCAGGCAAACTGAACAGAGGCACAGGGGCGGCGTGGGGGCCAGGGCCACTCTGGGGAGAGGCCTGTCCAGCAGGTGTCATCTAGCAGGTGGTCAGTGCCTGGGCTGGGGCTTCAGGCTAGGCTGGGTGGGGCGGTGGTGGGCAAGGCAGGCACTCACTGCGGACCTCCATGGAGTGCTGCCGGGCTCTACTGGCAGCTGCCCGCAGGCCCAGGACCAGCAGAAGCAGGCAGAGCAGCCAGGCCCTCGAGGCCGTCATGTTGACTTCCTGGATGGGGCCCTCCGAGATGGACCCACACGGGAAGGCTGCAGCCTGGGACAGAGTAGGAGAGAATTACACACGAGTGTACATGTATACACATGTTACCATGGTGCCGTGCACACGTGTGTACATGGGACATGTCATCAGAAAATACCGTGTGCTTCAATAAAAAGTGTGCTATAGGCAAACACACGTCACAAATGCCCCTCAAAATCCTCCCACTGATTCCAACACACTCATCCGGTCTTCATTGCCGCTTTCTGCAGCAGTTCTGGAGTCCTCTTTCCTCCCCAATCTTTTTTTTTTTTTTTTTTTTTAATGCGGTACTGGGGATCGAACTCAGGACGCTGCACTTGCTAGGCAAGCGCTTATTCCACTGAGCTATATCCCCAGCCCCTGGAGTCCTCTTTCCTGAGAGTCTTTAATTGCGCTGTTCTGGCTGCCTCGGTGTCCCGAATTGATTAAAAATGTTTCCATTTCACGTCAGTTTGAGGTTGGGGAAGAGCCAGAA